>JAQGBJ010001324.1:0-24182 GCA_034698345.1 Sphaeridia pumilis | reverse complement strand
ATGTTGCTTCGTTGGGGTATTCTGAGCACAGGTCTCATTAGCAGAGATTTTTGCATCGCTTTTTCGGCGCTACCGAAAACGGAGCATGTGCTGAAAGCCGTAGCTGCTAGAAACATTGATAGCGCCAAGGACTTTGCCCAGGAATTTGACGTTCCCAAGCACTACGGTTCCTACTTGGAGTTGGTTCAAGATCCTGAAGTCGGTAAGCAAATAATTACAAGTTCAGAGCTTTGTCAATTTACACCTCTTGCTTTCAAATTACTAAGATATTGCTGCCTTTACAGATATCGTTTACATTGGGACTGTGACGGCAAGCCACTTCGAGGTTGCAAAACTAGGCCTGGAGAATGGAAAACACGTCCTTTGTGAAAAGCCACTTTGTATCAATGTCAAGCAGACGGAAGAACTCATAGGGCTTGCGAAATCCAAGGGATTGTTTTTGATGGAAGTGAGCACACATTCATCCGTAGTTGACCTTAATTTGACCAGACTGAACGGTTTTACATGTTTTATGGTACACCTTAGGCAATCTGGAGCAGACACTTCCCGGCCTACACCAAGCTAAAAGAGCTGCTCAACAGCGGCATCATCGGCGACCCTATGCATGTAATAGTACCTTTTGGATTCCATCATTCTTTGGGCTACAAGGTCAAGTGAGTAATATGAAGCTTAACAAAACTACTTCTGGTTTTTGATGAGATCTCAGAACAGAAACTTTATGATAATGGTTGATTACACAGGGAACGAGTCCTCGGTGCAGGCACATTACTGGATTTGGGTATTTACGGCGTCCAATTAGCGTCCCTGGTCTTCAAAGGCGAGACGCCTCTGGACATCAAGGCTGTGGGCGTTTTGAACGACGACGGAGCTGATGTTAGTACAAGCGCTTCCTTGTTGTACAGCAATGGCAGAATTGCAACGTTAATGACACAAAATCAAGCTACTTTGGCTAATGAAGCTGTGATTGTTGGCAGTAAAGGAACCATCAAGGTAAATTGTATCATCAAGTTTTTTTGTATACTTACATTTCATGTCACACAGTAAAATTTAATTCTGAGAATGTGTTTTTTTTACAGCTTCCTAATTTTTGGGCTGCTATCGAAATAGGGACTCCCACGGAAAAGCTTGAATTCCCTCTACCGGGTACAGCAAAAAAGCCGGCACTGCCTCATAGCGAAGGACTGTCGTATCAGTGTCAAGAAATTTATCGCTGTCTCACTCAAGGTAAACGGAATGGATGCTTCATCGAAAATTACATAATCTGATGTTGACAAACTTTGACTGTACATTTCCTTCTTTCCAGGTTTGACAGAAAGCCCTAACCTCCCTCTTGCCGAAACCCTGACCATCGCCAACATCCTTGAAACCATCAGGAAGCAAATCGGTGTAGTCTACCCTGCGGATTCTTGTTAACTTCAATTTGAACCCAGCTTAAGAAATCACCTGTGCATAACGCAATCAAGATCAAAATAACACAACAGTTTTATTCACCCCAAAATCAGTCAAGCGGACACCTTCTTTTTGGCACACTTCTTCCCCTCCCGGCACACACACTTGTGTCCTTTACAAGCAGCGTTTCTAACACAATCCTTTGTTGTAAAACAGCGACTTCCAACAAAATTTTTGCAGACACCGTCTTCTACCGTGTACTTGAACTCTCCAGAATCTTCACAATCGCACTTGTTCGTCTTTGGGTTGCAAAACAACGACGCTTTACATTCTCCAGACTGGACTTGTCTTCCTTGACGCTTCAGGCCATTGTTGCCCTTGTTGATGCGTAATGTCGAGCAAGGCTCTCCCAGCTGCCGGTAAATCTTCTGGTCGTTTTCGTTGTACTGGTAATTGGTTCCTACAGTAGAGATTTTTACAATTTTATCTTGTTCCGTAACAGTTCAACTTTAAGGATTTTTCAGTTTCGCAGCCTTACCCGCATTGATGACCTGACCAATTTGCTCCTTGTTCGACACCGCCAATAACTGGACCATCATGACCCACAGGACCACAGCAATAACTTCTTTAGCTTCAATGGAACGCATTCTGGTGCCAAAACTCGTAACTTTACTATTGAGATCAACTGTAGCTTAATATTTTTTATGTGTGTAAGGCCACCAGCAACGTTTAGCTTCTTGGAACTTGGAACACTTTAAGAAAGGTCAGTTTAGTCCTTGTGCTCCCGGCCAAGTCCTGCCACCTTCTGAACTGCCAAATCTGCCCAAAGTCTTGACAACAAATCTACGTGGTTCTTTTTTCTTGTACATCGTTCGTACTTAGCCATAAGGTCAAAACATCCAACGGTGCAGTTACCGTTAAATCCTTTTATCCAACCACCCATGTGAAATTATCGCATCTCTTGGAACGAAACGTGAGCTCTTCTCATCAACTTTACTTATAAGGAAACTTGAAATTCATATACGAGTTGATGATACATGTGTATTTCATTTGCCGTAGGTGTTCAAAGGGGTAGTTTTTAAGCCCGTCATCAAACGTACAAGCGTTTATTGTTGGACTTGTATCATAAATGATGGATTATTCCTCAGGCTATCTTGAGCTCATTCTGAAACGTTGTTTTCAAACTCAAAATAGCCCAACACGTATGACTAACCCTCAGAAGCTTTAAGGACTCTTTCAGATGTGTTTCCAGAAATATTCCAGAACTCGGGATTCAAAAGTCTCGAGATGATGTCATGGTTTTTCCTCAACTTTCTCCAGCAAAACCAACAAGACAGATAAAAATCCAGACCAAATATTGGATACCAACCTAAGACACTAATGTTTTTGTTTCAGCTTCCGTCTGTTTGCCAGGGTTTCCATTGGAAATCAAGCTATGATCCCTACAACATCGTTTGAAGTTTGAACTAATAACCAAGAGATATGACATCCAGGCCAACGCTATTTTTTCCATCTTTATCAATCAGCTTCTCTATTAAAATTGCGTAACGTTGTTGTCTCTCTCCTGACTGACTGACTGACACTATAATGGCTTGATCAACCGCTCTTCTGGTCAAGATTAAGAGAAAAATAGTGGTGTGACACACTGTAAGAATTTCCCAAGTTTACTCAAGCTTTCCAATCTGACCAGCTCTCAGTTAGCACTGAAACCATTGATCCAAGCTGTAGACTTGTCCAAATGTCAAAGGTTATCTTCGGCACGTTTTCCAGCAAAATTCACTCTCGTTCAACATCCACTTTTATACACTTGAGCAGCCTCTTAACGCACAAGCGGAATTCAACAGTATTGACTATAATCTCTGTAGACCTGATCTAGTTTTTAGATTCTTTTAGACTATGGTGAAGTGAAAATTCGTGGAAATATGCTTCACATTTGTTTGAAATCAAGGACTGTCCTACGGACTCCCGGAGTACTTCATCAGCGCTTCTTGTCCTCAGCGCCGGTAGGTGTAAGTGCATCGTGTATTGAAGTTAAGTTGTGTTTTCCCAAGTAGGTCAAGGGCTAAAATGTTTGCCGCGAATTTCAAATTTACAGTACCCACGCTACTATGACGTCAGAGGGAAGACACTCGCCATACGGCGGGAAGAGCAGTCAGTTTGGGAACGCCGAGCTCCGTTGAGTCCAAACCATGTCCGGAAGTTGGTCCGCCGAGGCGTCAACGTTTTGGTCCAGCCGAGCAACCGCAGAGCTTATCCAATGCAGGTCAGTGGTTTCTTTGAAGTTGAAAAGTTTTTAGTTTTTAAGCTAAAGTTTCAAATGTTGATTCAAAGGCCTACTCGCAAGCTGGAGCCACCATAAGCGAAGACATTTCGAGTGCCGACCTCATCCTCGGCGTCAAGCAAGTACCCATTGACAGCCTGATCGACAACAAAATGTTCTGCTTCTTCAGTCACACAATCAAGGCTCAGGAGGCCAACATGCCACTTTTGGACGCCATCCTCGAGAAGAACGTCCGTTTAATGGACTACGAACGAATGAACGGTGAAACTGGAGAACGCCTTGTGGCCTTTGGCAAGTATGCCGGAGTCGCTGGAATGATCAATATTTTCCATGGACTTGGTCTCAGGCTCCTGGCTCTCGGTCACCATACTCCGTTTATGCACATTGGATTGGCGCACAATTATCGGAATACTGGGATGGCAGTTCAAGCTATTCGGGATGCTGGCTACGAAATCGCTTCCGGTATGATGCCCAAGAGTATTGGACCTCTAACCTTTGTCTTCACTGGCTCTGGGAACGTTAGTCAAGGTACGTATATACTTCAGTCATGACCATAACTTTTGAACTTGGCGCCAAAACCTTGTTTTCTGACCTTAGGAGCTCAAGAAGTGTTCCAAGAACTTCCCCACGAATTCGTCCCCCCGGAAATGCTCCATCGAGTAGCTGTCCACGGCTCAACCAACAAACTCTACGCCTGCGAAGTCTCCCGAAAAGACCACTTCATCCACCGCGAAACCGGCAAATACTCAGCAAAGGATTACAACCAAAACCCGCAAAACTACATTTCAACATTTTCAAAAAAGATAGCGCCATACGCAAGCGTCCTGATCAATGGAATCTATTGGGCGGTCAACTCGCCCAAGCTCTTAACCATTCCCGATGCCAAATACTTGCTCCAGCCAACAGCTCAGCCATGGATCCAGACTTCGCCTGGAGCTCCGATGCTTCCTCACCGAATGTTGGCCATTTGTGACATTAGTGCTGACCCCGGAGGCTCCATCGAGTTCATGAACGAATGCACAACCATCGATAACCCATTCTGTCTCTATGACGCTGACAGAAACAAAGAGTTCACCAGCTTCAAAGGTCCGGGAGTCTTAGTCTGCTCCATTGACAACATGCCCACTCAGCTGCCTCGCGAAAGCACAGACTATTTTGGAGACCATCTCTTGCCGTATATACCGGAAATGCTTGAAATGAGCACTGCCAAGACCTTTGAGAGAGACAATTGGTCGAACGCCGTCGGAGGCGCTGTTGTCGCTACTAATGGAACCTTGACCAAGGAGTTTGAGTACATTCAAGACCTCAGGATCGCTAACAAAATCAGGAGCAAAGCTACCATCAGCGAAGACAGCTCCACAAAGAGGGCTCTTATTTTGGGTGCTGGGTATGTTAGCGAGCCCTTGGTCGAGTACTTATGGTGAGTGGAATTCAAAATTGGCGCCGCGCGTTTTAGCAAGTATGTCTATATACTATGTATCATCTTCCTTGATTTCCAGCCGTGACTCTTCCAACATTACCGTTACTGTCGCTTCGGCCCTCAAGGACCAAGCTGATGCTTTGGCCAGCAACCATCCAAGGGTTGAGCCAATTCTTTTGGATGTTGTGGGAAGACCCGATTTACTTTCGGATTTGATCAAGAAATCTGATGTTGTAGTGTCACTCCTGCCCTATTCTCTTCATCCAAACATTGCTCAAGAATGCATCAAACATAAGGTTAACATGGTCACAGCTTCCTATTGCTCGCCAGCTCTTGTGGCCTTGAACGAAGAAGCCAAGACTGCTGGAATCGTAGTTGTCAACGAAGTTGGTCTCGATCCAGGTATCGACCATTTGCTGGCTATGGAGTGCTTTGACGAAGTCCATTCGCATGGCGGCAAGGTAATTTTCCACTGAATTTACAAGCTTTTCATAAGTTCAGGTAACCAAAACTATGGCTTTACAGGTTGAAAGCTTCGTAAGCTACTGCGGAGGCCTTCCAGCTCCTGAAGCAAGCGAGAATGCTTTCAGATACAAGTTCAGGTACTTCAAAGACTTCAATGAGTTTCTGGACAGCAGGAGTTCCTTGCGGCAAATTTAAAATTCCCTCTTTTTAGCTGGTCCCCACGAGGAGTCCTCCTCAACACCCTCAGCAGCGCCAAGTACCTTAAGGACGGCCAAATCGTCGAGATTCCAGCAGGTGGCGCTCTCCTCCAATCAGCTGAACCCATGGACTTCATGCCTGGCTTCAGCCTCGAAGGCTTCGCCAACCGAGACTCTATAATCTACAAAGGCCTTTATGGAATCCCAGAAGTCAAGACCATTCTCAGAGGCACTCTTCGCTACCAAGGTTTCTCTAACGCCGTCATTGGGCTTCAGAAACTCGGTCTTATTGACCCTAATCCACATCCTTTGTTGCATCCCAACGGACCTGACATTAGCTGGGTTAGCAGTAGCCTAAAAAATGTACCCATCCAATTAACGGCGCTAATTTCAAACTTGCCGCGTTCTCTTATTCCATAGCGCCAACTTGTCTCCCACATGATCCAACAACAAGGCGACATTTTCTATGACAACCTCAAGAACCTCATTCTCAAGCACTTCAACGGCGATGAAAAGCTCCTTGATAACGTAGAAACCCTTGGCTTGATCGACGACGCCCCAGTTCAAAAAATGGACACGCCGCTGGATACCTTAAGCCACTTCTTGTCAAAGAAGTTGGCATTTGGTGCGTACATTTGGATCAATACCCCTCTGAAATACTATAACCTGAAAATTTTGAATTTCCCACCCTTCCAGATCAAGGAGAACGCGACCTGATCGTCATGCGCCATGAAGTGACCATCAGATGGCCTGACGGCAAGCGCGAGCTCCGCGCCATCAATCTCGTCCAGTATGGCGAGACCAATGGCTACACCGCAATGGCCAAGACTGTCGGCTACCCTGCAGCTATTGCCACAAAGATGGTTCTTGATGGTACGCCTTTTAGATTTGGCGGCCTTTTTAAAACATTATCACTGAGTTCTAATGGCATGTCTTTTGTTTCAGGTGAGATCCAAACGCTCGGCATGGTCTACCCCTTCACCCCAGAAATCTACCGCCCAATGCTCAGCCGACTTCGTGCTGAAGGCATTTCTGCCGTTGAAAGATCAAAGTTTCTTTAATTTCCTTCCTTTAATTTTATCCTCGTTGTTTTAGCAAAGCAGTCAATAACAATAAACCATATCAAAACAACATCTTAAGGATAATTATGAACTCGCCAAAAGCACAGCTTGAAGTACTCGTCTCTAGGCGAAATGGTCCAAAGATTGAGTCCATGATAATCCCCATGCTTCTGAACGTACAATCGGTAGAAGGTCGTCTTCCCGCCACCTCGATGATCCTCCAACTCAACGCCCATGCTGATCTCATACTTGGTATTCATTTCCAACAGGAACTTGCTCGTATCATCGCTACTGAAGTACAACCTCCGACTTGCTGTAGCCGCGAGATAGTCTCCGCCATTGCTAATGCTGAAACTCTCGGCCACTTCAGAAGAAGCCACAAGACTGAACTGGAAAGCCGACTCTTCAGGTTTCACCGCAGGCTTCGAAGTCGTTGTCGTTAGTGGATTCGATCCATTGTAAATGATGGCGTTCAGAGGCGCTGTCTTCGTAGTCGCCACGTGATTCTCCATCGAGTTCTCCGGCAACATGGTCTTTCGGTACAGGAAACCAGCGCTGAACGTGTTTTGGAACGTCACAGGACCTTCAAACAGGGTCTTGACTGGAGCAGGAAGTTTCGGAAACAACGGGTATTCCAGACCGCAATTCACCACCAGCGAGTTAGCCAAAGCAAAGATTTCCGGTCCATTGTAAAAGTGCTCATAGTCGGCCATTTCGTCGAACAAAGTGTCGTAGCCGCTACAGATCTTTGATTGTGAAATGAATCTGATGAGAGGCAAAATGTTGGCTCGGACTCCAGAATACGAACTGATTATGATTGACCGAAGGATTGGCGTAGTATCGTTTCGGGTGTCGCTGATGATCTTCCAAAGCTTGTTGGCGCCCACTTCGTTCCGAGCTCCAATGGCAGTATGGATTTGCGTCAGGATGATGTTCAAGGTGTAAGCTCTGGACATTTCGCCCATCTGAAAGTTCAAGGTTGAAGTTATAGTTTTCGCCTTTCCAACTGATGAAGCAAACTCGAGCTTTGTTTACCTGAGCGTCAATCTTGTCGAGCGAGTCCATGAATTTCTCAAGCTTGCCGTCCAAGTCGTCCATTTTCTCGCCTAGTTTCTCTAGCGTCATCCTATCATGAACCAAAGTGTTCAAATTAGCTTCGTTCAACGTTAAGAATAAGGAAAGAAACGAGTCGTACTTGTCACATTCGCCATGTTGAGCATGGTGAAGTGCTGAGATGATCACAATCAAAAGTAGCGGAATTAGATTACAGCTTGCCATTATGGCCGTCGAGGTTGGGCTCAGTTCTCGTTGGTCCTGAACAGAAGACTGATTTTCCATGAGCTGGTCCAACCAACTTTTGCCAAATGATGTCCAGTGATCATGTGGACGTTATTATAATTTAGGGCTGTTATGACGTCAGCACTCAGTCAGCTCTAGCTAAATTACTACAAACATGTTGACTTGACATCTTTGAATAGATTTAATTTATAACAGGATTCGCGTGAAAACACTCCAACTTTTATACAATAAACAAGTAAAACAACATACAAAAACCAACTGTAGCAGTAATTATAATAGACGTTGAAAGCCTTAGAACGGTACTTGAAACTTGTGGAAACTAAATACAGAGTATCATTCCATCCATTCTTCGTAGCAGTAAGATATATATTTTATCAAACAATAAAAGCAGCTCCTAATCCTAAGCATTCAAGTATACTGTTTGTTGCCATCAGTCAAACGGATTACTGCTGAGACTAACAAGAATTGCAGAAAATTAACAAGGATTGTAGCAATGTGGCGACTAAATGAAGATTGATTGACATGTACTAATTTTCACGGACAATTGTTTGCACGTGAAACTACATATTCTCAATTCTCGACATGGCCTTACTTAATCATGCCAAGTTGAAAAGGATACACACTCTTTACATTAATAAACTTGTAAAGTAACATTATGAATAGACACTAGGTAGAAGATATAGATAGTAATAAAATGTTCTAACTTAAGACATGACTGACTACTCATTCTCAGAGAACATAAAATTGCATGTCTCTCTATAACATTAATGACACAGACAGTCCCTCAGCCTAAAAGATAGTTGTGTACAGAGGATATCACAATTTTAAATGGAATTGTACTAACTGTTACGTAGGGTGACTACAGTCTACCCTGCAGATGGAAATTATTGCTTATAAGTAGAGCGAGCTATATCTCAAGACCATCAGACTCAATCAGGAATGACCTAAGAGCGGCTGTTGTATACAGCCTTTTTGTTCTACAAAATACTCTAACAAAAAGGTGTTGCTTTAGAAACATGTAGCCTATTGATTGACCATCAATCAACTTCTTGTTCACGATGATCGACGTAAGTGGGTATTCTTGAACTAGGGGATGCTCCAGTTATTCCTGTGTTATCCAAAAACGTTTGGCTTGCTCCTAGAAACACACCATAGAATATAATTTCACTAGAATTTCTCGAGGTTCTGACAATGAAGACTTGGTATCATACCAACAACACTTTGAACCAGGCCGAAGCCGTAGTCGCAACCAGCGGTATATCCTTGGTTCAAGATATCCGGAAGACGCCCAATAGAAAATGAATCCGTAAGGTTCGATCTGCTACCGCCAGTATCGGTATGCGGAGATGAAGCTGGAGTTTGTACAAACCTAAATAACAACAAAAGTAACGGAATCATATTGGTTAATGTGGTTTTCAAGTACATGAACATACACTTACATGTGTTGGATGGTCAATCGGCATTCTCCACCTTTATCAGCATCGAAATCATAGGCATAAATGTAACCATCATACGAGGCAACCAGCAGTTTGTAATTTTGAACAACGGTGCTAGGAGATAATCCGGACATGTGGAAGCCAAGGATGCTTTTGTGAACTGACGTCTTGTTGATTGTAGCAAACGCTCTTTCTTCATTCAAAATATCAGCAACAGGCGTGGGCAGCGAAGACCGGAACCAGCCAAACCAGCTATCATCCTCTCTTTGAGTGGGTCTGCGAACAAGTCTACAAACAAACAGATCATCAGCATTTATTTATGATCATTCATTTCAGTCATCAAAACAAAGAGCTTTAGTTCAAAACTACTCACTGCTGTTGGTGCTGATGAAGCTTGAAAATGTGAATCGTTTCCGTATCCGAAGAGATAGCTAGAAACTTATTGTCAGGCGAGAATACCATGGAAGCTATCGCAGCATTCCTCAGTACCCCTCGACGAAACTCAAACTGCTTCTCTCCATTCCGAATAGCAAATATGCGGATGAGGGTACCTTTTTCGCTGGCAGTGGCCACCAAAGAACCTGGAACAAACACAAACCCAAGCTTCAGTCAACATCCAGCAACATACATCTTATCATGAAACCACAAACCAATATCTTACCACTTGAGTCAACCGCCATGCAGGCAATCGAACTGGAATGAGCAGCAATATCTCGAATGTGAGCATTCCGGACACAATCATACACGGAAATGATGCCCGAGTTCCCTGAAGTCGGATACACCAGCCATGAACCTTCTTCGTTACTGCAGAGTTCCATCAACCCCAAAGGATTCGGATGTTCCAATCGGATCATATGCGTCTTTGAATTCAATTGCGGTATAGCATAGAACAAAATGTTGTCTTCCAGTAATACGACTAGTCTCTGAAACCAAAATCCCACGTCAATACCGTTTCTTACATCCATTCATCAATCTCATATACAATTTCTGCTTACGTCTTTACTCAATCTCACACTCAAAACGGAGCTTGGAAAATAGTAGACGTAAATGTCTTTCTTGGTATTGATGTTGATGACTGTCAGCTTCCGAGGGCTTGTAGTTTCAACCACAGCTGCGACAGCCCCAACTGGAGGTCTTTCAAAGATCCTGACACCTCCATTAGAATGATCTCCTTCTTGAAGTACTTTTGCATCCTTCGGGTTGTCCACGGAAAACAACTTCCAACTTTGATTGGTGCCAACACTCAGAAATTTACAATCAGGGCTGAACCTGAGGTACGATATTCTTTCGGGCATTTTCCCCAGCTAAATATTCACACATGCCCCCTTGCCTTGACGACAGCAGCTTTTCAAACTTGATGACTCAGTCAGACATGAGAGTCGTTTCCAGCTGATTCAAAAACGATATGATTTTCTCGTCCCCTAAAGAAATTATATTTAATGTATGCTAAACTTTTTAAACGACAGCACACAGTAGAAGTTCAATAATCCTTTGTTTTACCATCAAAGTGCTTAACTTCAACTACATTAGACAAACAATACGACTTTGTCTTTCTATCAATTCTTCTAATCTGCACGAACACATGTGTGCAATGTGTATGTGATGGTCGACCGACTGCTGCTGCTGCTGCGAAGAAAACAAATCTTTCAAGAACAAAAACAACATTCGTTTGAAACTAGCGGTACACAGATATCCTTGTTTTCAAAGCGGGATTTTGCCGTCTGGAGAGAACAAGAGCACATCTTTCACGGCATTCAATCTCTTCACAGTGTGCGGCTTCTTCTAGTGGCGACATGACTTGTAATTTTGTTTGTGAAGCTTAAACATTTCAAATGTCGTGAATTCGGTCATCGGTAGATAACTTTAATTGCCATTAACCAGTAGCTATTAGTCTTTGCAGTAAAGACATTGAGAGAACACAAGTGCATGAAGTGACAAAATAGTGAACATTTAAAGTTTTAGCGATAGTACCATCGGTGTAGTTGGGATTTTGTGAATCGTGTTTGGTAGCGGCTTTGGGTAAGTAACGTTAGGTACATACGTACGGAAGCAGCATTACAAAGTCTTCAGCTTTCAGTTTAATCATTCTTACATTTGGAAAAGGTCATATAATATAGGAAAGTTGCTCGAAAAGTTGGAATCAATCTTCTAAAACTCGTGTTTTCTTTGGTTTTACAGCCTTCCGCTCTGAAGATGGAAGAGGATTACGGTTCGTCGTCTTCCGAGGCTGAGACAGAGGCACCGCGCCAAGTGTGGCAGTTTAAGAAGCTGTGGACGACAACGCTGGATTCTGTGATGAGTAATAGTAACGTAACTTCCGAAGAATTGGTTCGTAGAATAGTCGCACTTGCTAATGTGGACATGAGCATTTTGGATGAGGTGCAAACTCCCGTGATTTGCGTAAGCTTACTTTAACATAATGTTTATAAATCGATGTTTGCTGCTTGAAACCAATATGTATGATAATGTCAACTCCAACTGTTCCAGTTCAAACCAGAGAAGGCTAAGCATACTGAGGATGATTCAGGCAGCAGAGTCCAAATTGTGGGAGTGATGTTCAAACCTGGTATGGAAGGACTCGAAGGGAAACGCTGGAAACTGATAGCTGAAAACTCTCTGTACTCATACATGCTTCCAATGCTGCGCTGTAAGATCAAGGAGCAACTTCCGTATGAACAAGTGTACATAGTCCTCAATGGAGCTGTCGACGAATCATCGCATCAGATCCGACTGGACCAAGACTATAAGAAGACTGTTGTGATCGCCGTGACTAGCGGACCGCTAAGCAAGGCTGAGCGAGCTGTTCATTCAGTGCTGTCTTTCAATTTCAAGTTGAGCTGGTCCAATGCCGCCAAATACCGGGAACTCACGGTAGAACCGCTGCACCCGGATGTTGAAGACATGTTGCTTTACTTGAACTACTTGCCTTCCCGCAACCGATGCCGGCCAGGGGCTACAACTGCGAAAATTCGCAAGTACCTGCAGCAGGAAGTAGTAGAGGGATCTCTGAAGGACCTTAATCTTCAGCATCGGGCGGAGGGTGATGGATGTGATACAGCAACAGAGGGTGCTGGGTCTAACGAAGGCTTGAGAGATTCTGTTGATGAGATGGAGACAAATCAGAACGGATACCATCAAAAGCCTCCGCGGAAGAATAAAGCCGACATTACAGTCCCGCCTCCAGTGGAAGAGAACACAACTGATGGAGAAATGACTATAAGTGGTATTGTTACAGCCAATGCCGAAAAACATGTTGCAAAATCTTCCGCCCAAACGGCAACCAGCAATTCTTCGAAAGACGAAAGGCGCGTTCCTGCAGCGAATAGAGAAACTCTGTTCAAACCAACATCAACTCAATCGCCTGACATCCCAGAGCCAGTAACAGTCAAAAAGAGGCCCGGTCCAAGAAGCAAGACTATGACTCTGCAACTCAAACAAGCTAAAGACACATCCAGCTCAGCACTTACTGGGCAAGAAAATACAACCCGTGGGGTGCTGAAACCGAAACCTTCATCTAAAGCACCAGCAGTTCAAAGCAATGAAGATCTATCCACGGCCAAAAGTATGACTGACCAGGAAGTACTGAGGAATCCAGATTCTAGTAGACATGAAGCTAACCAGAGTTTAAAAACTAAATCAGTTCAAGCAGAAAAGCAGAAAGATCCCCAGGTCACTAACGAGGACGAAGCCGGTGGTACTCACCGTACTTTATCCAAGGAGTTCGAGAAAGTTCGCAAACACAAAAGTGTCTACGGCTTTGACACTTCACCATTAGAAGATACCACCGGTGTGCACGAGTCTTCTCCAGAGACTACTGTACCACGCAATTCCGGAAAACTTCTCGACCTGGACGAATCAGACTTCAATGATAACAATATCGTAATCAACCAAGAATCATCTAAAGGGGACACCACTGATTTTGCTGATGGTGCTTCGAAGGATAAAATCAAACGGAAAACCTACACGATCTCATCAGCAACTGAATCATCTTCAGAAAGTACAACAGTATCAAGGGATGTATCTCCATCAGAAGAACGAAATGCTTCACAAGGTTCAAAATCATCAAGCAACGGTTCCGTGATCAGCGCGGTTCGGGCAGCAGCATCTGCAGTGATGGCTTCTGACAATGACAAGACATCTTCCACTTTTACCGCCGTTAAACGTTCTACGTTAAGTGTATCATCGAAATTGGGTCAAGTAGAGTCTAGCTCTGCTGCTATCGCTGAGGTGCCTGAAGAATCTGTCTGCGGTGAACAGACTCGGCAGTCCGACGTTAATGGTACTGATTATCAAGGCCCTCCAAAGGCATCCAACCGGAAATTCGATAGGAACCAAGATGAGAATGAAGAACAGCCACAGGCGAAAAAGAAGAAAGCGAGTGAAAATGGGGAGTCCAAGTACCGATATGATTCTCTACGGAGGTTGAGCAGTAAATTGGCAGGAGACAACAATGCGGTATTGCAGAAACGAAATATTTTGGCTGTGGTAGAACAAGTCTTGCAGGTGAGTTGGAATTTATCATGAAACTGTTTGACGGAACTGGGTGGTACAAATGCTTTGTTTTTCAGGTTGGTACAGCAGACAAAAAAGGGTTTTGCCGAGACATTGAACAAGGGACCTATATTTTTCGAATTGGAGATTTGAAAAATAATGGAGTTCTCGCCCGCATGTGCCCGATGAGATACAATCCAGATTATCCGACAGAGCAGATGAAACTTGGACCATCTATGAAGATCGGGGATGTGATTCGAATCCATCGCGCTACGGTTAGTTGCGGTTTTTTCTCACAATTCATCCTCTTGGGTTGCGTATGTTTGAGGGAAGTTGAAGTATCTTTCTTGTTTTAATAGGTTCAGTTCGAACTTCAGTATGGAGAGAATCAGATGGTTATTAGTACTTCCCCTCATCACAACTACGCCCTATTCGATGGTAGCAAAGGTGACGATGAAATGATGGGTAGAAGGGGGTTAGCACAGAATCCATCACTCTTAAGTGGTATGTAAGATTCCACCATTCATATTACAGGCCATTGTGCTGTTGCTTTACATTGATTATTTACAGAAGGAGCCAAAGCAACCATTAAGAAATTGTGGGAGCATTGGTCTCGTCGCACTATGGTCATGGAACCTGAAGTTGTAACTGTGGAAGAATTTTTGCCTGAAGTTGCACAGGAGCCACTGAATTCTCCCTCTAAATTTGCAAGTGGTTAGTTTGAAGCTGTAGATTTTTGCTCTACGATTTCTGATGTGAGGATTTTATTCACACTTTATGTACTTGATGATACTTTTAGGTGCAGAATCAGCTTCCAGTGTTCCAGTTTCGTCAGCAATAAACAATGAAACTTGTAGTGAGTGCAGCAGCAATGTGTATATGTTTACATGCAGTGACATTTCAGTTGCGAATATCTTTCGGTTTTTCAGGTACACCCCCGCGGCCTCGAAGATCTCCAAGGAAACTCACATCGCCACCAGGACGACTCCATGTGGTGCATGAAAAAAATTCTCAAGACGTACCCGAGTCACAAGCTACATTGATAGATCCAGACCCTGCTGCAAACATCCGTGACTCTGATGTGGAAGAGGATCCCATGATTACTGACGTTCAAGAAGTCAATGGTAATGTGCATAACACCTCGAAGTAAAGCAGAAAGTATGATTTAGTCTTAACCTCTGACTAACGATATACTTCTTTCTGGAAAACCAGATTTGCTGACCTCAGATGAAGACAGGTCGCCTCTAAAAGAATGCCAAAATGAAGAAGGCTCAAAACGTCGTAAAACGCTTGCAAAACTGCATGCTCGAACTAAGTTACCTCTTCGCTCTTCTGGCTCGTACATCGTAAAATATGCTAACGCCCGCAAAGAAGTCCCTGTCAAGCTTTTGAAAGACATGAACTTTGAACTTGATGGATCATCGTACAACCTTTTCGGCAAGGTAAAGAACTGCATTCTTCTTTTGGTCCGCATAAAATAATATGCGGTCTTGTAAATATTTTCAGATTGAGCATTTCTGGATGAGGTCTCATAAAAATACCTACACCCTGTACATCGATTTTACCGACAAAACCACCGCGGAGTACGACTTTCTCTATTGCAACAAAGATGGCTCTGAAGGCGAGGGAAATGCTGAGACCGTGCAGATTGAAGTATCGATGGTAAGTGGAAGAGAAAACATGACGCAGTATCCATAATGATTTTCAAGTGCAATGCTTATATAAATTCTTGTCTTTTGCAGGAAAAACATGAACGTGCGCTGGTCCAAGAGGTTTCAATGAAATCAGCGCTTCCTGCCCTCTTGATGAACGTGAGAAGAATTCCCTCAGCAAACCTATCTAAACTGCAGACAACTATTTCAAACGTCATGTTCATCCAAAACTTGCCTTAAATGTACAATTCTATAAAGCCTGATTAGGAAGCTGCTAATTCCGATAGCCAACTGATAAAAGACTTGGAGACATTTGCACTTACGTATCCCTTACATAATATAATCTTATTAATGTCTCCACTGAAAAATTGAGACAAGAGGAAGTTCAGACTGAAAGTAATGTCGCAAAAACAATAGCTGTAATCAACAGGTCGCATGTAGTCGTTTAAAACCCAAACAGGTGTCTAATGATTTCAATTTTATACCATTATTAACATTTCGTCCGTCCTGTGTGCCTTAAGGCATGGAGCTTCACTAAATTTATTTTCGGTACAATTAATGTTTAGTGAAACATTCTTATAATGTAGCGTCGTATTTTTGTAAACGCATTAAACGCTGAGAATACTTTTAATTTTGATCAACCTTGTATGGAGTCTTTACTAGGAAAAGATAGAATTGCTACCAGCTTTTTTGCCATATCAGGATCTACCAGTTTGAAGCTCGCAAGTCGCAATAAGTCAACTAGGAGTAATATTGTGCCTTTTGTAGTTCAAAGCTCAACAGCACATTTAATTAGACTCTGCCCTGCAGAAATAACAATTGTATTTGCACTAGCCGTTAACACATTTGCAGTCTTATCTCTCTAAGCTCACTCAGAGCATCAAGGCTGGTTTTCCTGGGTTGGGGATTTCAGGTTTGGCCGCGTAAAAGTCTTCAACTTTGCAGCAGTACGTGTACCCATTCATGTGGTCCGTGGTGGTCCAAGTAACCCAAGGCAGCTGGTCGCAAATGGACTCACAGATGACATCGGCAGGATCAAAGTTCTCTTCATAAGGATTGTTAATCATAACAACGGCGACTCCAGTTCCAGCCTCTTTGTCCAGTACCACTTTGTAGAGCGTTCTGAAACATGGGATTCATCAAGCTATGCCTTTTCAATTTGAAAGTAAGCTTCCATCCAAGTCTTTCTACCTTGAAGCAGGCAACACCTTGAGCAAATTGCCTTTGCTGTCGTGACCCAGCCAGATTTCCTTGTCTTCACCTTTAGCGTTCTTCAGTGTGGTGACACCCCAAGCTCCAGTGTAGACCGTCAAGACAGTTTGCTTTCTCGCTGCGTAAGACCTCAAGGCGTTTTCGAACAACTGAAAATCATTGAATTTTCAGTTCTCCTTGGAATCAAGCTTTTAAGTTTTTCTAGCAGCCAAAAGTTGCTTCAATTACCGCCCAGTTTCCACCGTTAATCTTCTGCCACTGAGGATTCACATTAACGAAGTAGAAGGTTGCAAGGCGTTCCTCAGCTGGGATCCCGTCACCGTTGGGCGTCAAATGGCCTCTGGAGAAGAAGAGGTTTTTCCCGGGAACAATGTATTCGGATGCGAGAGATGTCGAGTTCAACTGCAATGGCACAGTTAAAGGTCAGCTTTTACTTCAAGGACCATAGGTTTCAAAAACTTACAATCTTGCCAACGACTTCAAGCTGCGAAGCCGTTTTGTAACAACCGTCAGCATCAATGTCAGGGTAGAAAATTGATTCTTTGAAGCTTGGACGGTTGGGCGAAGCAGCGTTTTCAAGATTGGGTCCATCGATGATATTTTTGGACCAAATGGTCTCACTGAGAGCTTCATTGTGACAGACCTCGATCCATGTGTACCTGCGGATTGGAAGTGACTTTAGGGTCACGTATTCTTGTGTTTCGTTCCGGTGTTATTGTCGACTTACGAAGGGAAGGCAATTTCGATCCGGGTATATCCATTATGGCAAGTTCCATTACGTCTAAGTACCTCGCCAGCATGGACTGAAGATTCCTCCCGATCTGCGCAAACCAGGCTGTCGAAGTCTGTTGGACCGAATTTGGTCTGCAAACATACCACTTATAGCCTCAAGACCTCAGAAGTCAGAAGTGATTCCATCTTCAAATTTTTGAACTCACCATCAACTGACCGTCAGGACCACAACTGACGACCAACCTGGACTCTTGGAAGTTCCTGAACTTGCTGCCCATGCAGTACAACGTGTAATGACCAACTTGTTGGAAATCGACGTCAAAGCCAGCTGCAGCGGCTTCAGTGGGCATGACAAAGTTGGTCCTTCCTACGATCGTAGGCAGAAGTTCCTGCTTCCAACTCGTCTTGAAACGGCAGGCCGCCGAAGACTCGACATGGTGTCCAAAGGGCGTCTGAGGAACATCTGCAATGCAAACCAAATCTTAGCTCCTCCTTTAGGACTCGATGGACTGCTTTCCCTATTCACGTACCTGATAACGCTGCAGGAATCAGCGCTACAGCCACAAGGGCCAGGCAAGATATACTTGGCAACATTGTTTTCCAGGTATGGCAACGATGGTTGCTTTGCAAAGTTGTTGATGTTGGACCGAGTTGGAGAAGTACTAATTCTGTAAGGCATCTTGCTGCTATTTATGGCCGATTTGATCGACTGAAGCTTTGATTGATTGAAAAGCCCAAAGATAAACTTTCAAGTATATTGTCTAATAACTTTTGATAATCGATTCCGATAGGACACCTTCAAGTTTGCCTCAATTAAGTTTTGGTTGGTATTTCTGAAGTTTATCAGTCATGGGACCATAATCATGAAACATTGACGGAATTCAGAGTCAGCAGGTGCCACATGTGCCAAGTATGCATGACCTGCAACCCGATTGCGCTAATATACAAACATTCATATTGATCAACAAAAATACAAAGTTCATGTGAATACCGGACCAAGTTTAACCCTTTGATTGCTAAACTTGACATTGACGGATTGACGGGTATTCCAATAATGTGAATTGTTTATTGAGAATCAGCAATCAATAGCTGATATGGTTGAATCGAACTTGTTAATTGCGGTTGCGGATATTGTCTCCACCTGGATTGTTGATCGTTTGTCAACTGTGTATTTGTTTACTTGTTTTGTTGATGGACTGCGAAGTGCGAAATCTTTAGATGAAATTGGAGGTGAAAAGAAAAGGTGAAAAGCAGTATATACATCAGTTATTTATTTAATCGAAAAAAACCTTAGAAGTCCATTAAAACTGAAACATACAAGTTTGATCAGAAGCGAATCGCATGCGGACGCTCACGAAAAACGTTGAAGAAGATAGCAGCGGCTCAAAGATGCACCTTGCGCCCGCTGACTTGACGCCTGCTTCAAAACATATGATCGCCTTTCCCGTCAGTCTGCTGTGTTTACATTCTCGTAATTCGCTGCATCACACGGAACTGCCAAGTCATTTGAAGCCCAATTTCAGTCTGAAATCGTTAGTTTTCAAGAGCTTTGAATTTTGATACAAGAAATATTTGTGCAAAAAGTCTATTAAACTATCGACATTTCATTGATATCGTTAACGCGTTCGACGGAATCCGGTGACCTAAATAAATACTGGTTGTTCTACAAAGAGTGTTTGAATCGTTGCAGGTATGTAATTTTTTGTTTAGTAAGGTTTGGTCTGGTGATAGTGCTCGTTCAAAGTTAAACACTTCTATTGCTATGCCATTTCATTGGTAATTTGCTAGTTTTGAACAGGATTTGAAAGTTCTTGAAAGTAGAATAAACTCTTGTCTAGTTATTGGATATTTTGGTCAAAGGCAGAGAAAATTGTTTGAAAATCTCAGATGGATTTTGCCGTGCAGTATTTCATGCCGTAAGTTTCATTATGAATTTTGATATTTTCTAGGACGGTGCTCGGGACAAGATCCAAAATGCAAGTGTTTAATGATTACATGCATATGATGGGCAGAGGAGCAGGGATGGTCTTCCGGAAGCAATACAGATGCTATTCGGTGTCCATGATGCCTGGAAACGAGCGATCTGATGTCGAAAATGGAGGAAAAAGTAAGAGACGCATTCATGAATTTGTAAATGATTCAAATCGTTACTCAACTTTAACGAACAAAATCTCGTTTTGTAATTTTTCAGTAATTCTGCCACCTTCAGCTTTGGAGCAGTTGACGCGATTCAACGTATCTTACCCTATGCTCTTCAAGCTTCAGAACAGGAAGAAGTCACGTGAAACGCATTGTGGTGTCTTGGAATTCGTCGCGGAAGAAGGAAGGTGTTTCGTCCCGCATTGGGTAAGTTAAGCGTTCAAACGATGGTCGAACAGCTGTACTAGGGACATACGTGAAGGACTAATGTTAATTTAATATCATTGATGATTCCAGATGATGCGTAATCTCTTGTTGGAAGAAGGCGACATGATCGAAATCGAAAGTACTACTCTCCCAGTTGCCGAATTCTCCAAATTTGAACCTCAGTCATCTCAATTCCTGGACATTTCCAACCCAAAGGCTGTTTTAGAAAACTGCTTAAGGAACTTTGCTTGTCTAACTGCTGGTGATATCATTGCCATTAACTACAACGACAAACTTTACGAACTGAGGGTGCTGGACACTAAACCAGGCAAAGCTGTTAGTATTATTGAATGTGATATGGACGTAAGTGGATGCTTTCAGAATGAATTTCTACTGCCCTATGGGTTGCTCACAAATTCTTGATCTTTTTGATACAGGTCGACTTTGCCCCACCACCAGACTACGTGGAACCGGTGAGACCGCAGAACGATGCGATGGACGTTGGAGAAGAAGAGGAAGAACATCCGATAGTTGAACATCCAGGAAACTTCAGGGCATTCGTTGGTTCTGGAAACCGGTGAGTTGCTGGCTAACAATTACCATATTTACAAAGATGTCAGAACATTGTTCAAACCTAGTAATTGTTTTCAGACTTGACGGAAAAGCCGCTGAAGCTTTAGCAGTAACCCCAGGATCAGTTCCAGTCACTCGAGGAATACCTGACTACGACTACGAAGTAGGCACCCTCCAGTTCTTCCGCCGTCGTATACCCAACGCAGACAAAAGTAAAGCAGCTGAAAACGGTTTCAAAGCCTTCGAAGGGTCCGGTTTCACGATCCGGTCTTGAATTCCAACTCCGTTGGGTTGTATATGTCCAAGAGGATATTACGTGAATAATGTACTTTTTTACCTATGGTCTCGTAGATGTAAAGATGCAAGAATTTGATGTCGGAGTATTAAAAGGTATGGCGAATTTGACTTTGAGTGTGCAGTCTCTTCTTGCTCAACACAAAGTTAATTCCTGTCAATGTCTGCATTAAGTTATGTCTGAAGTTAATCTGTATGTTTCATTATATCCGTAGGTATTTTGTAGCTTGTCCATTTTTCAGTTACACACAAGATGACCTTTGACCCGTTTTCCTAGTAACTCCTCAACTTTTGTGGTGAATCTACACATCCCAGATTCCACCAGCCCACTGTGTAATGTGTATCACAACATCCAAGCCAATGAATCGCCTGTCCTTCATCTTGATAACCTACATTCATAGCCCGGCCGTCAGATCCATATTTGCCTCAACTTTTCCCAGATATCGATTCCTGCAAGTACGAATTCACTTCAATTTTGATCTTATGTTCATGCTTTTAATTGCAAATCCCTCTCTTCCACAGTCATCCAAATACCCGTCACATCAACTTGACAAGCTTCCGACAACCACCCGAATCGGATCGCATCTTATATTTCTGCACCACCAATCGGAATCCACGTTTATCAGAACTCGCTTTTCTGAACAACCTTCTTCAAAGATCACTGCACCTCTACATTTCTGACGGAGCAACCGCTACAACCCTGTAGGCTATTGTTTCTGCTATACCCAAGATATTTATAGAGCCGCTATCGGATTTCAGTCAGGATGCTCAACTGAAACGTGCTTCAACCCCTGTATATCATTTCGAAAGCCATGTTCCTAGCTCCACTGCCAACCCCCGCAAGTTTACCCTTTTGAGCTACAATTTTATCCTTGTCGGTTCGTTATCGGATGCATGTAAGTCAACAAGTTGTAGTGCCATTTCCGGAATCTTTTATGTACAGACATGGCCTGAAACTCGGACGGAGTGACTGACTGCGGAAGATGCAATAATAACAACGTCTTCTCGTAGCATAAATAAATATCCTTCTTCTGAAAGCTTTCTGGGGCTTCAAAGTACGGCATGTATGTGTGTATATTATAATCGTATTTCTATGAATGGCCCACAGAAAAAGCAAACTGGAAAAAACAGTCTGACGGAAGATCAAGTAGAAGACGAAAGCCAAGTTGCAGATGGTCGTCCAAATCGCTTCACAGAGGAAGCAAGTCAACAGTTTGCCAAACGCTTCAAATATATAGCAAATTCATCAAGACTCGTCTCCTTCTTCTTCTTTCCCAACGACTCAGGCCGGACATTTAACGTTTGATAAGCTACAAAGAATCCTTGTCCACTATATAAACTACACGGCGTCGTCATTATGAATGCCAATTCATTATCCAACAAAAAGACTGATAACGACGTCCACTCGGGATGATCCAATTTCGCCAACAACAGGCCTTGAAGCGACTCGTGCGTGTTAACTACTGGACTTCGTGTAGTGAACGATTAGTGAATCAAGTTTGGAAAGTGCTTGAAAATTCAATGATTTTGAGGAAAATGGAGTAAATTGCCTGGTGTGATCTACCAAAATCGGGGAGGAAAATGTATTCTCCTAATAGAACGTTTCTAGTGTTAGTGATTTGTGCTAGTGTTTTAATAGCAGCCGGTGATAGGGTAAGAAGCCCAAATCAAATTGGAACTAGCGTTACAAAATTGGCAAAATATTATTATTGTTCAACTGGATTTGCAGGACAGGGACTGCGCAGGATGCCCAGGCTACGGCTGCTTCTGTAAGGGTACAAAAGGCCTTCCCGGTGAACAAGGACTTCATGGACTTACAGGACAGGAAGGGTTTCCGGGAGACATTGGTCCAATGGGTCCACATGGTTTCAAGGGCCAAAAGGGAGACTTTGGCATGTTTGGTGCTCTAGGAGAAAAAGGGTATCGAGTAAGTTGAGCAAAATAGCTTTTTAAATTACTGTTAAGGCTGTGTCGCCACAAGACTGAAGTCTATTAATTTTTGTAAAAACAGGGAGACGGTGGAGTTCCAGGATCTCAAGGTCAATCTGGAAGGCCTGGAATTCCAGGCGGAGATGGACTTGCAGGTTAGAGTTCGACATAGGCTTGAATATGCTCGTCAACTATGTGCTGATGAGTTTTTTCGAACAGGTGTACCTGGACTTCCTGGATGTAATGGAACCGACGGTCTTAACGGACGTCCTGGAGGACCTGGAAGGCCTGGAGATCGAGGTCAGAAAATAACATAATCAGATCTTGATGATGGTTCTGTATCTGATGAAAGTTATTTCAATTATCAGGTTTACCTGGAGCAAATGGTTTCCCTGGCCCTGCTGGAGAAGCTGGAGAAGGAGGTTTCAACTCTCCGGGAATCAAAGGCGAACCCGGTAATTCTAACATCGGAAAAGACGGAATTTTTACCTGAAATCTTGAACTGTTCCTGACAAACTTTCTGCTGTTTTCAGGTGACCCAGGATACCAAGGAAGACAAGGCTACAAAGGTTTCGGCGGATTTCCTGGACATTACGGCCCTGAAGGAGATATGGGACTCGAAGTAAATATTTTTGCATTTTCCAGCTTCAAGTGAGCATTTCGTTTTGATTAAAGCTTAATGACGAAATTTTCAGGGCCTTCCTGGACCTTTAGGCGACATTGGACCCAAAGGAGACCCTGGAGATTCTGTTGACAGCCCTAAAGGTGAAGTATACGTTCCATTTTAAAGCCTCCAATTTAGAAACAGAAAATCAACTTGAAAAATTGTTGGATAACAGGAAATAAGGGAGAAAAAGGTTTTTCCGGTGACCAAGGTCCCAGAGGAAAGCCGCAACGCCAAGTTGTCTACTTCGAAGGACAGTTGATCGACATTGAGTACTTCAAAGGTGCCAAGGGTGAATTAGGAGACAAAGGAATTGTTGGATATGAAGGTCCCAGGGGCAGAAAGGGCGTTGAGGGACTCGTTGGAGTTCCAGGACAACATGGAGAAATTGGTGAACCTGGAACTAGAGGAAATGAGGGAGATCGTGGGAAAACTGGTTAGTACATAATTCTTGAAATCTTGAGTTTTTTCAACAGATTCAATGTACAGTTTTTTATCATCTTTTTGAAATATAGGAAGGGACGGACCATATGGACCTGCTGGACCAAAAGGTACCAAAGGAGCTCCGGGATATGAAGGCACGCCTGGAACCGATGGGGACAAGGTACTTCAGTCCAAGTCCAATTCAATTTGGCATTAGAAGACGAACTGATAAAATGCCTCATATTTACAGGGAGACTTGGGCGATAAAGGTCGAAGAGGTATGCCTGGAGACCAAGGTCCTCCTGGAAGACCTGGAAG
>JAQGBJ010001323.1:0-24197 GCA_034698345.1 Sphaeridia pumilis | reverse complement strand
TTTTCTCTCACAAAATATACGTATCAACGTAATCATATTTACTTGCAAAGGCGGTTTCTCTTATAGAAATTTTTCCGGCCAACATGTCCGTGAGTGAGAAAGACCAAAGATGGTTCTATATGCACGTCTGGCTTCAGGCAGGGTAACGGGAATTCACTTTGTACTTTTTACACCAGCCATGAGAAGAAGAAGAACAACAAAAGCTAATAGCCATTGTAAACACTTTTTGACCGTAGCAGATATCATATGTGTCTATTCCCGCTCCACGCTCTCGGAATACCGAGTAGTTGAAAAAACAAGACAACAATCTAAAGCGCCCTCAACATGACTTAACTTTTGGAGGTAGACAAGTGTCTTTTCACTCGCTTTCTTTTTTGAAAAAGACAAGATTTTTTTCAACCGAATCATTTCATTTGACATTTGAGTGACGGCGAAAAGAAACAAGGAGAATTTTATTCTTTACAAATCAATATAAACCCGACTGGACCGTTTATGCCGGTCCATTCAGTTCCCTGTGCGTACTTTTTTGTATCAATTCTCTAGCGATTTCGCCACATTGCGCACATTTTAATGCTGACCGCCAGAATACAGATATTATTATAGCAGTCCAATTTCCATTGACAGCTTTTTTGGCCTTCATACATACATGTGCACAACATCTACATAAAGTTGTCGGTCGGTGTTAGATGGCGTCGTATAGGTCTCGCCATTTTGCAATTTTTTGTATAAAACTGGAATGTTGTTATGACACGAAAGAAGAAGCGTCAAGACTTTTACATAAAGGAGATTGTTTTTATGATGACATGATGTTGATGCGAGATGCTGAAGAAGAAGCCGGGCAGATGTTCCCGTAATGGGTGACATGGTAAAAGGATGATGTGAAACTGCATAATTGATGCGAATCATGCATATAGTTCACCTCAAAGTAAGTAAAGAGCATGTGGCGGTTTACATAGTTTAATACATTAAGAAATTTGATCAAGGCACTAAGATACAGACACAACATATACCAGGAAGAGGAAGGGTGAATTCTAGCAAAGCTTCTCAATTATGCAAAAAAGTTGCTCCTTTTGCTATATATTTTGACAGTGTCTCCCTCTCACTTCAACTTTTGCTTTATACATATGCACGGCTTTTTAGCGCCTACTCCCATCTGTACTGTGCCGGCAATGGCAATGGCCATTCTTCACACATACACAACAAGCTTTTCTTCGCGAATAGCTCAAGGAATGGATTCTTGCCTAATCCGCCGTACAGGCAACAAGTTGGTCCTATAAAGACATGAACAATTAGTGGAAGAACCATCTCCCATGAAAATATACTGCATTTTTTAGCTGCTACATCAATTTTGCACAACAACAATTGAAAGTTGTTTTCACAAAATTTTCAACTAGGATATGCCTGAATAATTGCCTGGAATTTGCTTGATTATTTTGGCGCATACGTGTCAATCATCATTGGATTCACAAACTGAACTTGGCTATGTTCAATCCAGGGCTAACAACAACCGCAAGTAAAAACCTTGAAATTGCGACCGGTCCAGACCGAGACAAGTACATAATGATTATGCTGATTTTTTCTCTTGACTTGCGGAAGATCATGTCCATCAATGAGGCTGGAGATGAGTCAAAAGATTTGTCTGGCTTTGAAGATTGTTTTTGCAAGCTCGCTCAGTCAAACTGTAAACACGGAACCATTGTAATACGGAAGTAATACTGGATTTTCTTATGGCTTGGTCATATTAGTATTTAGTATTTACAAGCGCCTATTATTGTACTCAAGACGAATTACAATGTGTTACGTGTAATCAAGAATCCCTCAGTATTTTTGACTGACACCATTCCTTGAATGGGACGCTTGGTTTGGGGTGAAAATTTGGCCGCTCACGACGGCCAGCACGTGTTTCGCAACATAAGAAGGATGGGATTCGATCTACAGTTTATTGCGGCATGACTGGTTTTCGTTGCGTCACATTATTTGAGGAGGAGACCGGTAGGTGCATGGGCAAGAGGTGAAGCGTCGTCAACGAGGTGAACGAAGGCATTCCCTTGTTCACGGATTTCAATGTGTGTGTGTGTGGGCGGCTGGCATGTTTTGATTTAAAAATCTCATACAAATGTTATCTTTTGCGCTCAAATAAATCATCTCAAATTTCAGAAATGTCCTTTTCACAAATACAAATGCCGCAAACCTAAATAGAATAAGCGAATGAGCAAATGCACGTT
The DNA here is from genome assembly GCA_034698345.1 of Sphaeridia pumilis. Taxonomy (NCBI): domain Eukaryota; kingdom Metazoa; phylum Arthropoda; class Collembola; order Symphypleona; family Sminthurididae; genus Sphaeridia; species Sphaeridia pumilis. The sequence continues at coordinate 21,972 of JAQGBJ010001323.1, read as the reverse complement.
GTGCACAAAGTGGCATTTTAACACCTGAACAGGATGAATCTGATGAAATAAAAAATAAAATTTAAATATAAACATAATATGATATGCAATTAAAGGAAAATTATTACCGAGATTCAGGTGACGCTGCGCATATAAAGTACACTGCGTTGAAAAAAGCCGTAGTTGTTATGAGGGGAGTTGAATCTCATTCGGAACAGTGCCAGCGGCATTAAAAATGACATGCGCGCCTTGGCTATCTCATAAGAAAGCGTTGAAAGACAGGTGACTTGCCGAGAGTGATTTGAGGGCATGTGGGTTGACTTCCTTTGATTACGCAAAATTGTAAGCGGTAAAAGATGTGTTGTTTTGGTGCACAAATACGCACACACCTGCTTCCATTGTACATACTGACAAGAGGGATGCGTACTGTTCAAAGTAATTTGCTAATTTCCTCTGCGGTCATTTGGGTACCTGATCTGCGCTTCTCTCTGTTCACTTTCCTTGATAGCATTTAATGAGGCATATCACTGGTAGGGTACATATATTTGCCAAATTGCAGGTGAGCATTTAAAGAAAGAGAGAGAGGTGAAGGAACAATCGAACAAGAAATTTGGGTAAAGTTATGTAACACTGTAACGGATGTAGTCCAAGTCTATGCATCGCTAAGTAAATGGAAACCAATCAAGTTGGAAGTGACTTATTGGCGAAGTGTGTGTCGTGTAGCTTGTGAGCCGGCGAGGCGTCTGGGAAGTGGAAAAGTCATCATATAGCTAGCACCTTCGAACAATAATTATTGAGCACAAGAGCAAGAGCTATAGGCCAGTGGGTCATCAAAAGTGCAAGAAAGCACTCTCACTCACGATGCACTTTTCTATTGCCCTCAAAAGCGTCAACAAATTGTTTTTGCTATACGGAAGGAAGATAAAAAGTGGTCAATTCGCTCTCGCTGTTACACAATCGCACATTTCTTACAAACCGACGAATTTTGCTCGTGTGCATAGACATAATTGTTCGTTACATTGGATGATCTCGCAGTTGACACAAAAAGCAGAAGAAAAACGCGTGTGATTAATTGACACTAGAATTAACTTTATTAATTGCAAATCAAGTCAAGGATGTATACCTTACTTTTCTTCCTCAAGGTCGTTTAACTTTCAGTCTCTGGGCATTATAGTGCATAACATGGGTACTGTATCGTTAGGACAAAATCTTTTTACAAAAGCGCGCACATGACAGCTTCTTTGTGACTCTCCAAATGGACATGTTACCGCAGGATATTTACCAGGATTATCAATGCGGCCTCTGTGCCATCTTCGCAAATCATAATATAGCTTATCAAATTAATCGCTGCGGCATCAAAACTTACAGCTATAAGATTCTGAGTGGTGACAAGACAATGACATCGCGTATTAGCAGCGGATGACATTCAAAATCAAGCGTACGTATAAAATACAGTCGTAAAGTTTTTGCCAGAAATCTCACTAAAGGTACAAGAAGTTGCTACCAAGCCAGCTTGAATTATACCTGAATCGAACAATTGACCTTAACCACATATCCTAAACATATCTCGTTCCATACCAGTATACAAACAAACATAGCGATAAAAAACGGTACCGACACATTCACACAAGGTTCTCAATTGCATATAAATAAACTATGTACAGTTTTGCACTATTGTGGACAATAAATGCGTTTTTCTATATTTAATACTACACGCACGGAACGACAGTATTTGTGTGTATGTTATAGTCAGCAAAAACTGTATTCTAAAACTATAATGTATTAGCTTTTTGAGCATAACAATGTGCAAAATCCCGAAACCGCCTTTTCATATTCTAGCAAGCGTATTTTAAAAACACCTCTGTGCCATAAACGTCAGCTTACAATTATCCCTCTCCAAGCACAGATTCATTCGACGTCTTTTTTCTTTCAACAACGCACGTGCAAAAGTGTTTGCGAATATACGGAACTTGTCCTAGCCTTTATATATTTACACAGTTACGACAAACAAGCTGTGAACTATCATATGACGGGCTCAGTCTGTCATCATCATCGTCATGATCAGTGGGACAATGTGAATATAACAACGCTTGTTCACAACTATATACAAAGGGTAGATACGAACGAAACGTAATAATTTTTGTGACAGATTCTTGGGAATGGACTCAAGTTTCCATGTTCGTGTAAGAGGGAAAACAAAGTTGCCCACAGGTGAATGCAATTTGTAGGGCGGGAAGGCGCGTTGTTGAGCAGGATATGCGTAAAAACAAAAAGTTGCAACACAAGTTGCTGTACGTAGAAAGGAGGATCGAAGGAGATATATATTGAGTAATAATTTGACTTGATAACTGTAGGGATCCTGTAAATTATATTAGGCGAAACCCTCGGCACGTTTCGTGGGATGAACAGTATTGTTGTTGTACGCTGACGGAGAAATCTGCAAGCCCAGTTCCTTGATCAATTGGTCCAGTTCAGCGTGAAGGTATTCTTGGGTCACTTTGTTGATGCCGGCCTGGTCAGCCACAATGTCCTTGTTGGCGAAAATAGTGTAGGAGGCAACGCCGTTGTGAGTGTAAACTGCAGCGGCAACAGCTGTAACACAAAAGAACGTTCACTGTTAGTTTTGGTTCATCACATAATTAGAGCTAAATTTAGCGCCAATTGAGAAATATCAACCGCTTTGTAGGTACTTTTATTATGTCATTGCCGCTCATGAACACGACACAACCCGATCATTGAAAACGAACGTGCTAATTTGAACAAAGGTAGCCCATTTCATACGTAACTCACATTGTTATGCAAAGAAGAAAGTAAAGTATATATCTTCCTATTTAATTCTTCCCCAGATGACTTTGAACAAGCACCACATGAGCCAATTGAGACCCGCTCATGCAGAAAACACAAACATTGTGATGTAACACTTGCCATTTTATACATAAACCGTGGTTAGACACAACTGCCAATTTTCATGCCCTGATAACTGCTGTGGCAATATGACAAAATTTTACTTTCAGGCTGCCTCCGCGTTCCATCAATTGTGCAAGACGGTGTAATTTGGATATTGCCCACAAAAGTAGGGTTTTTACTAAATTAGTACACCCACCCAAATTCTTGCCGTTTAAATCAGACATTGACAGACAAGTAAGAAGGAAATAATCTAATCAAAAGTGGTACAAGACTTGTGAAATTGACACGACATGTGAGGAAAAACTGTACAAGGGGAAAGAAAAACTGATATGATGTGATGTAACATGTGTAAAACAAGGGTGCAAAATTCCGGGTTAAGTGTCATTGTGGTTCCCGGACAAATTCGTGAGGCTGAAGACAAGCAAAGCAAGGGTATATTCAGTAAATTATGGAGAGAGGGTGAAAACACATGTGCATCAAAAGGGACCGTGTCGGGGTGAACTGACTGACTAGACACAAGGGATGCAAGATTCAACTATACAATATATGTATAACTGTATACACATATCACTTGCCATTGGATAGCAACTTTTTACAAATCGTTTCGCCAAACTACACACACACATGTAATGATAATAGCGAGTTATGGGTTAATATGATATTGCTCAGCGGGTTTGACATGGATGTAAATTTTTGGATTTAAGAAAAATTCGTGAAATATGAAAGGTCCCATTTTTTAGCATTAGCCAACTAGTAATTCAGCAAAGTTGACAGGCATGCCTTTGACCGTTCAAAAACGCCCTATTATGATGATCTTCACAAACCCTTCACAAGTATAGACTATACAGTCACCAAAAAGAAGGGTACGGCAAGGTACATATGAGGCACATGAATAATGTATTTGTTTTGAGTGATTTCATACAGTCGGGAGGCAAAACGCTGTTACAGGCGCTATGTTAAGGGCTCGGTTGACACTGGCATACAAAAATTTTGTACACGTTTGGCAAACGATGGATTCAAGGTTGAGATATTGCGATATTCATTCAAGTTATGCACTTTGTGCGTTGGTTCAATAAATTAACGATCTCACGAAAAGATGATCCCCCCAAAGGATCTGCATTTCAAGGTAAAGGGTTAACAACTACTGCGGGACAAGAGACACTTTAAATGCCTTGTTTGCCAAATGTAAAATCAAAAGAGTCTGATACTATAATTCCATTTAATATTGGGAGAACCATACATCATAATGTCAATATTTGCTACGTCGATTGGGAAATAAGCTTTACAACTGCATAATTCGTCAACCATGCCTCCGGCAAACCAAGATCGAGATGATCCTATCAGCAACGCTATGACAATAACTTCAACTTGCATAGGATGACAGCACCAACCTTGCCACCCATCAATTTTGCGAATTTTTCTCTACGTACATGGGGGTGCAAATTTTATGAATGGAATGAACCCTTTAATACCCTTGGCACTATTGAGATCCGACACACAATCGGTACATAATATCGACATATTTCATGTGCATCTTCTTTTCAAGAGAACAAACGGTATGACGTGTGTGGCGGGCTTATTGGCTTGTCTTCAAGTGAGAAATCATTAATAGTGCGGTCAATAGATGCATTTGTCTACACGCATACGCATGTACGTACTCTGCTAATATACCAAGATGAGCTACACCTGAGAAGAATATTTGATTATTGATTATTAGCAGCTTCTGAGATTTGAATGCCAAATTTAGCAACACAGCTCCGAGTTAATGGTCGTGTCATGGTAAAGGCGAAACTGAAACTGTGATGTAACAACCGCCCTTGAAATTATTTGCAACGTTTTTCTTGGCCTTAGGCAGAGGTTCCTTGTGTACTCTACCATCTACCTGCAGGTGTCAACTGATCTTCAAAGCCAAGACTTGCGGTTTCACTCAGTGAATACCATTTATGCCTTCTCGAGCTAAACTATCACTTACTGTCTCAAACTCATGTTCGCAGACTACGTTTGAACTCCGTGTCCGGATTAGCTCGTTTTTACAACCACGTGGTTCTATTTTAGTTAACTTATCCGCACGTAGGCCCACAACTCAAACTCAAACTATGGGGGGCTACAACCGTTACAGAATTAAGCATTGTTTGGAGCCTGTAATTGAGTGACTGTTTCCAGTTAAAGCTGGTCAGTTCTTGAAAAAAGGAGACTTCCTTAATCTTCATAGCGTACAGGTTGACGTGTCGGCCCTTCAAAGACTATCCCAAAGTTTGACATTGAATTTAGATTGAATACCCTTGCAGTATGTATGCTTAAGCCGATAAAAGGACAAATACATATCATGATTGTACCGTCATGCTGTTGTGAGATTGCCTGCAATGACCAGGAAGGTGTTCAAGGGCAAAAATGGTAACAAAAACAACCGACTCAGAATGTTGTCTGCATACATGTATTATATTTGTGACGAGACGATAAAATGGTTGTGATTCAAGCTTCTTACCTGACTCGCGCCATTGAAGTCCAAAGATTTTGTGCATGTTAAGAACACGATGGCCCCACAATGAAGCTTCTTTGTCATATGCAGGTACTGAAGTGAAACCAATTCCAGTTCCAAAATTAGTAGAGAAAAACAGCTCAAGGAAAGGACGTGGCAGAAGGCAAAAGAGTGGGATATGAGAATGGATCAATTGATCGTATTGCTCCTCCATGTATTGATGGAAGCTATCCTCAGCCCGTTCCAGTCGCTGAAGGGCACTCGCGGTATCCAAAGGAATCTTGAAGAGGCCAACTGACCTATAAGTCCAAAGTTCAATTTTATTAATACATTTTCCTTTGCGACAAACATCAAACCAAGCGCATAATTACCAAACGACTCTGGAAATAGAATGGTCTGTCTAAAATTGATTCAGCCCTTTGTGGCTCGAGGTTAACGAAAGGCTCAAATGGGTAAAAATAGGACTTTGAAATACTTGCAAGGCCAACTCACGAAGTTTACGCAAGTGACAAACGAACAGAAAATGTATGAACGTTCTGGGTAAATTAGTTGGCAGGCTTGCAATTGCGTACAATTGTAAGGAGTGTTTGAAGCGGTCATGATCTGAACAATGTGCAAAAATTTCAATAAATGGGCAAAAAGCATGACATGATAGTTCTGAAGAAGATCCTGATTAGCAGGATTACAAAGGGGTAAGAATATATACGACCTGAGCACGACAATACATTAATTTGATATATTAATTACAGTTGCGAAACTTACCAATGATTGCACATGGTGGTGAGAGGATGGCCAGGTTTTGGCAGAGAGTGCATGATGGACACGAATGGAGGAATTGGGCGATTATGTTCCTTGTAGTAGCGACGAAGGGCACCGCCGAGAATGCTCATACCGACGGTAGCGAAATGGGTTTTGGTTTTTCGGCGAATCGCCTTCATGACATCCAATGGAATCGTGGTGAGGGAGACGACTCCGGTTTCGTTCACCTTACGCTTCGTGAAGCAGTCGCCATGATTGAAGGCGTGTTGGTAGAGGCTTGTGATTCGAAGTGGCGCTGCCTTGAGTAGCTGAAGCTGTGGGAAATTACGAAACATTAGTTAAGCGACACGTGTGACAGCTCAAAAAAACATGTATTTTTTATACGGAAACAAGTGGCTTTTGTCAAAAGCATTTTGGTATTTAACGTTGATCCGGCTTTAAACAAGCGGAATAAATGTAACGTAACTGCTACTGAAAAGCCGCTGGTGCATAAACTTTGTCGGTAAAAAGTTAAAAACAAGAACGCTTGTAACAAAATTACATCATCATCAGTCATTCTGTGAAACGCAATTTAGGTTACAAATGGCCACATTCGGTTATTGCAAGAACCAATAGCAAAAAGTGTTTCAGAGAAACAATGAACTTTAGAAATAATTAAGTTGGATTTTCCCGGATTCAGGCTCAGACGCCAAGAAGATCAATCAGATACGGAAAATGTTGTAGTCTTTGTTGAATCATCGAGATGGCGATTCACGCTCAAGTTTCCTCATTACATCTTAACAGGAACCAGTGCACACGTTGACAAAAGATCTTCATGCATGCACAAACAAAAGTGAGGAAATTGTCTCACCAAGGCTAAAATCGTTTTTTAGCACAAGTGTAGTTCAACAATGACGCAGCTTAAAATAACGCTGCCTGTGCACCTGTAGTCGGTTGGACAATTAGCCTATAATCGCTTCAAGCGTTATCCAGGTAGACGTTGCTCTTTTGTCAAGGGTGGTTTCTTAATGCCTGAAGCTAATCAATTCATTTTGTTTGCGGGAAAAAAGTAACAGACATTACAAGTATGGAATATACCGACACCTTGCGAATTAATGGCTAATATAATAGCATCCATTCTGCATATTTTTTAAACTTGAGATTGACGCAATGATGGTGTCGTGTAAACATTTAAGAGTGCTTGGCTGGTGACAAACGTGGGTGTATAAACGGGAAATTTAAAAATGTTGACCCATAAACTATGAATGAATGCTACAAAGTTGCAGTGGGAAATTGTGTAATGTTTCCTTGCTGCACAAGTCAAAAGTACTTAACCCCGCGGGAAAAATGAGCTCTAAGGTTCTTGAGCAAAAACAGTGTGTGTCTACCTGCCATCATTATCCATACAACTCGTATTACGTGGGAAAAACATCCAGACCGCAATCAAAAAGAATGATATAACCTCCAAATGCTGTTGAACTATCGGTAATAACTGTTATGCCATTTGCAAAATTGCAGGAATTGGCAAGGAAGATGAATCACCGAGTGGTCAATAGCCAGACAAAGGATTTTCCGAAAGGCATCATGAACTGTTGTTTGTAAACCGACTTCTACTGAATCTCTTGCCTGCAGATCAAGTTTTAAACCAGCGTAACTTGTCCCACTGGCTCTCAGGAAATTCGCAAACTAAAAGCTATGACGTATTTTCCACACACATGCACAAACACATACCTTTTCGATAAGACTGGGTGCAGCGGTCTTGACCATGTATTGACTGGATTCGCCAATCATTTCATCGACCATGTGATTGAAGGTGTAGCCATCACCGAGAGTGTGATGGATTCTGAACACGACGACAGACTTGTTATGTTCGAAACCGCGGTACAAAAGCAATTCCCACAAGGCTCCAGGGAATGGATTTGTCATGACTTGGGCGAGAACGGTGTTCAACTCGTTCTGATGGTCATCGGAAGTGAAAATGTGTCCCAACCGAATTTGCTTGTTGAGATCGATCTTGGGCAGCTCCTTCCAGAAATAGTAGCCTCCGTAGCTGGTGGGCACTTGAAATAGTCGGTCGTACAGCTTTTCTCCCTTGTCCGTCTCCTTGCTGAGCACATTATTTATGAAACCCTGACGCACTTTTTCCAATGAGAGATCACCGTCGACTATAAACATGGTGACGTTTCCGGCATAGGCTCTTTTAAAAACTTTGTCCACTGCAAAAATTGAGTCATAAGCCGTCAAGAGCGACTTGTACTCGGGCTCACGTAGCCGGACCCACAGCACCACTAGACTTTTGTACACCTGAAGCGGGAAAAATACTAGGAACAGGAATGGCAATGTGACCGCAAAGACCAACCAGGCTATCGCCTGCTTCAAGAGACTCATTGCTTCCTTTTCTTGCGCCATTTTGACGATCTCCATGAGTGCAGTTATATAGTTATGAGACACTCAGACTTTTACTATTCTTCAGAACCAAGTTAAAATTTTCAAATTCAAAATTCTGCACAGCACCACAACACTGACAAAAATTAATAAGACACTTTGGGACGTCTCTTGGTCGTCTTCACTCCCACTGCAGCTTTGCTTCAAAAATTGGGCTATCAAGGCATCACGTCGATACAAGCACTACTGGCACTGCTGCAATGCATCCGAAGCACTTAGCGTGTCAACAGTTACTTGACCGGACAGAGGTCTGCACTGAGCAATGTTATTCTTGGGAATGAGCAGTTTGTATAAACATTAAGCGTCTTTGCTATGCTGTGAGCCAAGCTGTCCCACAACTAACTACTACTACCTGTGAATGCTCAAAGACTCTCTTGTTTTGTGGAACTACCAAATATTATTTGGATGTCTTATCCGACTGACTCCACAGTACACCTCTGGCTGTACTCGTAATTGAAAGACCCTTTTGGGAGATTTGGACCAAATAACAAGACTCTCATGGACGCCAGTACGTCAGCCAGCCCATGCACCACTATCAAGTACTTGAGCCCCACAAATTCTATGCACGTCCATCAAACCATGCAAAAATATACCTCACAAATCTTATGCTTTTCTTCTACTTTACGTAGTTATCTTATCCATTGCAGACCATTGTTGGGACCCACCACCGGCAATAGCGAGCATATATATATATGCCATAACGAGTCCTGTTCTGTGCTGAAGCTTATGGGCGGCGAGGTAGTCGCATCGAAGAGTCTTGTGGTGCTCCATCCCGAACGCAATTACATAATTTTGCTGAGGGACAAGATTTTGTATCTTGAGCATTATCTCTCTCTCTCACCTGCACAAGCTTCTTCCTCTTCATTTACAACGAAGCTCAAAAGCGTATCCCTCCTTTACAGGAGCGCAGCGCGCGATAGCAACAATTGTACGCTTCGCGAAGCACGCACGTGAGTCAGTCAGTCAATAGCATTCGCGCTCTCACAACAACCAAATCCAATCTACGTCGAGTAGCCTTGGCAAAAAACGAATACTTTACGGCCTGCATTCAAACGTTAATTTTTAGTTGCTCCTTTGCACCTTAAGACGGCACTACCCCAAAATTTGCACGTGCCATCTTCCAATCTCAGAACGCTCTGACCATTAGCACGGCAGCGCCATTGCCATTTTGGAATCTCAGACAGGAGTCAGAAGCGACCGCCCGTCCATTCTTATCCTGCCAATTCAAGTACATCACCATATACCAGCTTGGAAGCGTTATCATGATGATTTCACGGGACTTGATAAAAAAGATGATAATTTCATTCAAGGTTATTCAGCAATAGTGAATTTTTGATCCCTTTTTCCTTGTTGACGACTTCCAGCGCAAGCTTTTATTACGCAAAAACACTCCGGATTCAAAGTTGGATGCTCAAGAATTTCCGCCAAAATATGTTTTTTTTGCTAATGCACAAAATAATTAGAGAGGTGTCGTTAAGATGCTTATCGCCATGCATTTCCACACCCAAACAAACATATATCATCGTAAATGAACTTGGTGACACTGTTTTGCGAATCGCATGAAATGTGTGAACAATCCCAAAATTGCATGCCACCAATGGAAACAATGGAATCGAAAGTGACAGACTGCAAAAGTGTGGAGACAAGACTCAAGACTTGCGAATCTCATCCACATGCTGGCGAGACGTTACGAAATAGAAATTATGACGTCCAAGGCCAGGGCATGGAATAAATAATATTTATTTTCTGTGCTAAATATCCCCGATGCATTTTGACCAACTGTGGGCAAAATTGGCTTGTAAACAAGTTTTCGCCCCGTTCTACCATTTACCTACTGCGCGTTTCACAGGTGCGGTATACGTCATTAGCTTGCAGAAAAGTTGCCAAAAATATGGTAAATGCCGCCACCTTTGTATTAAACGAATTTGCAATTTTCACAATTTAATCATCAATAGCGTCATTGGGCACAGTGAGCAACTACTGCAGAATCCACATATGACGTAAATTTTCCAGGATGTTTTCCAAAGCATTCGGATAATCTATAATACTTGTTTCGCCGAGACACGCTCCATTCAGTCTTAGGCTAGATTTTCTATCTGGTCAGGTTTTTACGCTGTGTGACTAATCAAGAATCTAAGGTCAAGCCAAGCAAACAAGAAGTGGTGTAGGAAGTTGCTGGAAATGGCAAATGTATGCATATGCATTGGCAATTGTTTTGATGTTGTGGTAGGATCTCAGGGCTGGACCTGTTATTTCGTAATGAAAACCTGTTTTACACTGATCTTTGTTGTACGTATATTGAATATTTGCAGCTGCTTTTGATGAAAAGGTTCCATATTTACCACAATTCTTGCAGAGATGTATGACGACGACAACAAAAACTTGTTGATCACCACGAAACTGGACAGCAAATACGGACAGCAAAAGTAAGAATATTTATTGGTGCGATTCAATAAATAAGACGAATGTACTATATACAAAGTTGCAGTACAAAATCACATATTCCAAAAGCTCAAAATTAAATTATGCCATGCATCAAAGCAAAGGTCGGTCAGGTTAGGTGGGTTGTCACGGATTTGTGTGTGTTAATTAAAGCTGTATATTTTAGTCTTTCTTGACGGCGGCAACAGCAGAAACCGACTTTCCTGCAGATCTTCCGTAAATGTCACCTGGGTAGTAGCCAACTCCGGAATAAAGACCTTGGTTGTGTGGGCGGAATCCTCCGAAGCCACCTCCAACACCACCTGGATAATATCCGTTGTTGTTGTAGTAGCCGGGATTGCCGTGGTAATGTCCATGCTGTCCGTGGTGTCCGTGTCCATGACCATTAGCCAAGTAGGGGTTTCCACCTCCGAAACCACCGCCTGGGTAGTAGCCATTGTTGAAGCCGCCTCCGGGATAGTATCCGTTGTTATAGCCTGGGTAACCTGGTCCTCCGAAGCCGTTGCTACCAGAAGAGGCGGAAGCTGAGCTGGATGCCGAGGCTTGGGAGCCACCGAATCCACCTACGGGCCTATTGTAACCTGGACCTCCTTGGTAGTAGCCTGGACCTCCGAATCCTGGTCCACCGCCGAACCCTTGACCTCCGTAACCTGGTCGACCACCGAAAGAGTTAGCATTGCTGTTACTTGACGAAGTACTGAAGGAAGCGCCGATATTCGGACCGAGTTGGAACGAAATGCTCTGCGCTTCGCTCTGGCTGTTGGCCGAGGACTGACCTGGACCGAAGAACCGACCAGAACGTCCTTGAGGCTCATCCTTGCCGTTGCTTTGTCCCTCAAACCGAATCTTGGAGCCCTGTAATTAAAAGAAGAGTGGTCACAATCAGAGGGTAAATTTCGAAGAGTGTGTACCTAAACAGATGAACAACAAAGGGAACGTGTCGTCGACCAATTTCCGCTTTTCGAGGAACAATGTCAGCAGAAGATAGGGAAAAGGAATTACGACATTGAAACAATGGCAATATCAGCTCTATCAGCTCGTGTTAACATCTCAAAATGATATTTCGGAAAGGCCCAAAAATCATGATAATGAGCAACGGAGATTTGGAAGGTCAGTAGGAAGGTAAGTTACGGTTGGCGGCGGATGGTGCGCGAAGCATTCGTGGGCGCACCAATTTACTCGAGAGCAGCCATGAAATGGGACTTACCGCGCTTGACGAACCCTGGGCGCTGGCCTCTGCAAAACGAAAAATAAAAACGTTTGTTACTAACGTTCACCTGAGCACATGTGCGAATCTGCCGAGCACTCTCTGACTGACTGAACACGTTTCAACAGTCCGCGGCAACTGTCTAATTGCTTTCCGCTTCCATTTGAGCTAATTGAGAAGATGTTATAATGTTATATTTATGATGAATACTCTTCAGCAGCAGCAGACAGCCCATTTCCGCCAAAACACCAACAAAAACTTGAACAAACTCCTCTAATGTGAAACACACACTTTGAAAACTCACCTTTGGTGATTGCCACCGCAAGTAGGCAGGACACTAGGACGATGGGTTTCATTTTCGAAAAGTTTTGCTTGAGTTTGCACAATTGCCAATTGAATTTAGCTCTGGAACGCTTGACTGTCTAAAGTCGACTGGATAAAGTGTAGTGAAGCAAGGGGCGATTATATAGGTCCGGTTTATTCCCAAGCTTTTGGCCACACGCTTCCTCCTTCCGGTTGACCTCGTCAAGACGACGGTGGAGGGAATAGGTGAGATCAGCGTCATTATTGCTGATAATGAGTGGAAATTTGCAAACTCTTATGGAGTTGCCAACGACTATCAAGTTCAAGCCTGACCTCGGTCGGAAAATGTGGGGACTTCCAATGATTCACTCATTGTCTTGGTCAAAATCGTCACTTGCACTTTTTCATGTAGGAACTGCTCACTAATAAGTGAAACTTATTTCCGAATCCATTACTTCATGTCTCTATTATGCATGTGGGAAAATTTAAACGTTTTAATTGTTTGCCGTGAGAGGTACATGTAGTTTTGTTCCTAATATGTGTGTGTAATGTGTGCGCATTTACAAACACTTGAATGTCAACCTGTAAGCTTCTCGTCAAACAAGAAACTTGAAGGAAAAAGCTAGTGCCTCTTTTTCTAAATTATGTCATCGCGATTGCCTTGATTTCCGCCTATAAAATAATCGAACATGGTGACTGGTGACTATGGCGTCTAATTATGGTCTTGGCGCAAGAAGTTTTGTTCTGTGTATCCTCCCTCTTATTTAAGAACTGTTATTATAGAAACATCAAGTCTTATCAATCTCCAGTTTTTAAGCACTTGGAAGTTACATAAGGGTGCAAAGTATATGCATGCTCTTCGACCTTTGGTCTCCATGGTTTTGGTCCGAAAGCGGGATTCTTCATAGTTAAGTTTATCGACAATGTTTCCCCTTTATTTTTCACCTTGCTGGCCCCTCCAAGGTGCAAGTTCTTGTTCGCCATTCTCATAGTAATCAACTGCAAACTTGAGCTCCAGAAGATGGCCATTGCAAAACCAGAGTAAATATTCGGAACGTAAGGAAATTGAAGCCATTACATCAGCCCAGGATGAAATGGAGTTTTCGCCGTTTCTTCTCCGGGTGGAGACTTTGACCGGGTACAGTTTCGAAGTTGTGGCTCGACGAGCGGACACCATTGAACATATCAAATCCAGAATTGCCATACAAGAAGGTACAAAAGTTGAGACTTGAGATAGCGTTGTTTTAATCGAGTAATTATATTGATACTGTAATGATGTATAATGACCATGCTTTTAACTGTAAGTGACAGACGACCACGTAAACGGAAGAAAAATCCAGGAAATCAACTGCAAGTAAAAAATGTTTAATGTTCCAGGAATTGGACATCGAAATTTTCATCTAATTTATGGCTCGCGTGAGCTACGGGACCAGCAAACTGTGGGCAGTTTAGGGTTGAACGATGGATCTTGCATCAAGTTGATTTTGTCCCTCCGAGGTGGACCAGTGGCTACAAAGAGGTGAGGAAGCTTCCAGTTTCTGACCTTTTTCATGTATTTTGTATTGCCCCATTGCGAACTTAATGGCACAAGTAAAGTATTATAGAGAAGCCGAAGCAGCAACCAATTCGACGCAGTTTTCGCTCGCTTGCATGCATGCGAGCAGTAGTCGTGTCCAATTTAGATCATTTGACCCTGAACGTTGCGAGACTTTGGGCAGTTGTATTAACTTTGTCTTGCACGCTGTATTGCAAAAATTTGCACAGGCACTTGCTTCCCACTCGATGCTTGAATGAGTTAATAATCTCTTTTTTGCAGGATACAACTTCCTCCAATAAACATCACGGCGAGCTGCGAATGGCTACTACAGAATGATGACATCATTTTCGACGAGGATCTCAGCATTGTCGGAAGTTTCATCGACTTTAATGAGATGGATTATGAATTGCTCGAGTCGAGGGAAAACCGGAATGGAACTAGAACTATTGTACTGTTGGTGAACGAAAATGGAAACGACTCCAATTCAAAAGCTCTTCAATCCAGCAGAAGCAGCCATTGCCGTAGGAGCAAAAGAAAACTGAATAAGCCCACCAAGTCTTCTGAGGCATCAAATGAAGTACGATGTCAAAATAACCCCTATGCTTTATAAATCTTATGATGCTAAAGCTTTAACTTCTCAAGGATCAGGAATCAAGTCCTTTAAGCAGAATGAACCGAACTGCAGTTAAAAGGATTAGGGCTGAAATAGCGAACAAAACAAATCAAACAAATACTGGTCAACCGCCATATACCCCAAAGCAACTAGCGAAGTACGTAAGAGCTAAACTTCGGGAAGAGAGGTACGGTTGTACCTGGAAAATTCAAGAAACATTCTCATCTCGACAGCAGATGAATGTAAAGTTCTTTTTCAGGGATACAGGAAATCCACTCTTGCTCCCGACTATTTCTTTGAAGAATGGCAGCCAGTCCCATCGAAAATTGTCTCGCACAATGTCAGCTACCACGCGAAGTCGTAAGATACAACGATGGAGAATTAGAGTTGCTAATAATGAAAGACTAATAAGTTGAAATGGTTCAGGTACAACCCGAAAGATAAGATGTGATCAATGTGGGAAAAAGTTGGGTCCCACTACGACGTTCCCTTGCCACTGTGGCCTCCTGTTCTGCCCAGTACATCGAAATGCCGAAGAACACAACTGTAGTTTCGATTATAAAACTGAGGGCAAGCGTTTATTGCGACAAAGCAATCCTGTTATTGACAGAAAGCGTATAAATCAACTATAAACTTAGCAAGTTTCAGATGAACTTATTTTGCACATGTACCCTCTTGAACGAACAACGATAAAGTGTATACTCGAAATGACAAGGATAAGCTCGAGGCAAGCCTACGGAGTTTTCAGCCTTTATAAACAAGAATGAAACTCTGTGCTACTTGTCAAAAACTCATCAGAAACTTCCAGCTGGAGGGTGATGGACGTAATGGCGACTATCATTGATTCCTATAGTTAACCTATCCCTAACCTCTTGCACTGCATCACTAGGCCTATTCTGTTCTTCTGTCCTACATCATCCAGTTTCATGTCACGACATCGACACCCAGGCTCGAGGTTCTAGCTACAGACGTCATTGATACTACTTTCTGGAAGAAACTTCAAAGCCGAAGTTGATTCATTATTTCGAAGAGACTTCCCCTTCGATCAGCGTCATCGTCACAAAAGTTACCAGACCTGCATAAACAAATGAATCGCATCAGAATTGTCCTCTACCATTTTGCATTTTGTTCTTCATATTAAGTATGGACTCTAACAGAACTAACTACATACCATATCTGAAGGGTTTCATGTTCCATTCCAACTTGATCGCTTCATGCCTCGAAGAAACACGAACCCCGGGGCCCGCTCAGGTGTCATTTCGAATCGGGTAGCTTAAATCCACATCCAGTCGGTTCACTAGTTGCTGGATCGGGCTGCAATTAAGAAAAAAACTACAGTTAGATGCTTGATATTGAAACCTTGGACTTTAAATAAATACAGGTTAGTTCTCAGAGGTAGTGACGATGAAAGAAAAGCTTTTCATTATTTTCAATTCTTCAAGTTATACATCATTGGTAAAGAAAAAATTGTACAGTTAGCAGGTATTGCTAACTTGGTGAACAGATTTTTGATAAACTTACTTTCCAGATGACACCGACGTGAAGTTACTCATCCTCATGACCCATAGTTGCAAGTCTACTGAAATTTTCGATCAGTAGAAGACTCTTTGGATGTTTTTCTTTGCTTCGCGACTTCATCTTGACTGGAAGGCTATGAGCCTACTACAATCCACTATTCTCAAAGGTACTTTTCACTAAAGCTGGCAATTAGCTGACTTGATTTAACGAGGTTCCAATTCTGAATGATCCAAGCGGCATGCTTCCACCAAATCTGCCCTGCACGATGCCACGCCATGCGGTTTGAAGCACATGCATCAAAATACTTGGGACAAGTTTTAACTGCATGAAAATATTGTCAGAAAGGAAATTCTGCCCGAGCAAATTCACAAGTTTACGATGCGTCGGTCAGAACATTTGCCTTTACCATGCGCTTGGAGGAAAACAAAAAGCACATGTGAGAAATACGTTCAGTTTTGAAGATCGCTTAAAACAAGTTACATAATTTTGTAGTTTTAAAATTTTTCAAAGCAGTGTTTCAGCATTATATAGAGGTTTTAAAGCCTTTGAGCACCAAGTACTGTTGTGCTTTCCACTACAGGCTGCAGACTGCAGAGTGATTGAAATTACCAGAAGATAACGATGGGGAGAAGTAAGCAAAATAGTGAAGGAGTCAATACACTGTATCAAAGTTAGTCTGAAAGTGTACTAATGCTTAACTGTTTGCAGCCAAGAAGTCATCGAAACGCACTTGGAAGAAAGTGCAACATCCGGATGTTGACGAGTTCCTGGAAGAAACGAGGGAGAAGGAGCGGCATGACTTTTCCAAACACAGCAACGACGCGTTGTTCCAGCTGGACTCGAGGACGAAGGACCAAGAAAAAGAACCCGAAAAGGATCCAAAAGATGGTCCGCTAGTAGACTTTGATAATTTGAAGTGTTTCAGGCTGCTTAAGCCACATACGAATGTCCCTGATCCTATTGTGAAAAGGTAAATTCAGAGTTTCATCTACTATGTTCATCGAGTTGAAAGATATGTAGCTGATCTGATTTATCTTTCTCAGAAATACCTTGAGGAATAACACTAGGCTGCAAATTAAACATAAGGATGAGAAGGCACCCATGCCTACGAGGAACAGCAAGAGACGTCAGCAGGGACCTCTAGTAGACCTGTGGGCTGATGAACATACCGACAAGGGTACTGACAAGGGCACCGACGATTCGTGGCTCACTGAGGACGCTCTCAGAGTCAATTCTTCAATAAAAAAGAAGAAACTGTCCCATAGAACGTCAGAATTGCCAGCTGTTGAGCTACCTCATCCGGGGTTCTCCGTCAACCCTTCATTCAAAGACCATCAGGACCTTCTGCGACTTACTTTGGATAGAGAAGTCGAACTGATTAAAAAGGAAGAGAAGATTGAAAGATCGACGAGAATACCTGCCACAGCGTAAGTGTCATTTTGAAGCTAACTTATTCCTGGAATCATGAGTAGCATCGATTATAATGTACTTCTAGTGTGAGGAGGGATGTAGCTGACCAGCTGGAAGCGTTCGATCCCAAAGAAGATAAAAGTGAAGCTGAAGAGGAAGATGACGATGATAAGAAGCCAACTATAATGAAGGCGAAAACGAAGTAAGGATGGGCTAATGTTGGTCTAAATTTTGGTTGACGTGTTCGCTAATGGGTTGGGTTTAATTTTTTAGGAAACAGCGGCGTAAGGAGAAGGCAGTCAAGGATCAGGAGCGCAAATCTAATGATCTTAAATCAGCCAAAGCTCGTGAGTCGGACGTATATTTACTCAAACAGTTTAAGAAACAACTGGATGAAGCCGATGCTATTCGGTTGGAGAAATCTAAAGCCAAGCTGGAAAAGAAGGAACAACATGAAAAGTATGGTCAGAAGGCTCTTAGTAAATTCGAATATGAGGAACCTCCACTGGACCCCCTCCTCAGCGATGAACTAACCGGAAGATTAGTGGAAACGAAAACATCTGGATGTAACGTGTTGTTGCTGGATAGGTATGTAAAGTTCTTGGATTTTGTATGACTTTCTGGTTTTCGGTGAAATAACTGTTCAATTTTGTTGCCAGGTTTAAGAGTATGCAGAAACGTAACATTGTTGAAGTTCGTAAGAAGACTAGGCAGAAGAGAACCCACAAGCTTAAGAAATACGTACGTCCGGGGGATAAGGAAGAATGGGAAAGAACTGGTGTCTGGAACGGAATGAAAGTTAAATAACTTCCGTCTCTGTTTCGCTGAGCTGTATATTCGAATCGTTCAGCTCACCTACGTTTAGGTTTGAATCAGCGTTTGTTATAGAAAGTACCTGTGGGCTTTAGTGCGTGGATTAGATTTTCATCTATTAGGCAAAATATTTTCCAAGTTATTGAAGATCCAAGAGAACATGATGCAATTGCAATATATATTGTTGGCAGTTTTAGTCTCTACCTTTCACTTGTTTATTTGGTTCAATGCGTAAGCTTTAGGTACTTGAATGTTGCATCTAGACTTTTTGCTATTACACGCACTCAGTTAATGAATGCAATTGTACATGTTCCCAATTAATGGACCTTCGGAATACTTTTTTGGTACATCGATAAAGTTTGAATGATACAGTATGAGGTACTTATGTGATGCTAATAACAAATTCGGTAACTTGTAAAAACAGGTATCATGTGTTAGTACCCCATGTAACAATTCTGAAGGGCGGCTAAATTACAGAGATTCGTTGAAGCGTGGAACTCAACTTATGATCTCTCCTCCTCTTGCAAAAGAGCGATTTCTTCTCGGTTGATAAAGTAGTAGCTAGGCTGGCGACCTTTCTGTGAATTGAGAATGTTAAACAGTTGATTAGTTCAATTAGCTGTATATTTATGCCGTAAGCATACGTAAACTTGACATAGGCTCCAACTTACAATATCTTTGACGACTCGTTTAGCTCCCATCCGTACTGCAAAAGATTTCAATGATTCAATTCAATGGGATTTGGTAGTCAAGGAGGATGAGCTTTATATATAGTCATGAATAGGAATTAATTGGGGTATCTGGAGGCATGCAGTGCAGTTTTAGCTTCTTCATAACGTTAATTTCATGCAAACTGGGGAAGTGGCAAGTTGAGTTGGAACGTGTATACGGTTTTTGTGGTACGTGACATAAGAGAATATAATTTGTCACCTAATATTCTTGTCATCTTCTCAACTTTTTCGATGCCCATGGCGTAATGGAGGGCGGTTCGTTCCAGCTGGAAAGACAATGTTTTTAATTAGAGACAAGTCTTGTTCATAGTGCAGTCGTGCATAAAGCATGTGAAATCGCATCAGCCGAGATTCCAAGCGCTTGTTTTGATGCATATTGCAAAATCGGTGTGGTGGGATTAATTTCTGTGGCCGTGTAAGATCGTTCTAGCAGGTAGCAAAAATAGGAAAAAAACATGCTGATTACGTTATCGCCCCGGCGAAGAGTTGCAGGAAATTCATGTGCAAGGTACTGTACGATTGGATATTCTTCGCAAAGGACGGCAACATGCAAGGGCGTTCTTCCCAATTTTCCCATGGCGATTGCGAGTCTCGGATCTGAAACATATAATTTTGTCATCTATCGAACATGTTCCCAGGCGGTTATTTTTAGGCTTCAAAGAATGTCTAGGAAAACATTGCTATTTCGAAGGTTGCGAGACCTTGGATGGATGCAGCAAAATATCAAATTTACATAAAAGCAATCTGATATAAGGAAACCTTACCGGCTTCGACGAGATCCTTAACTCTTTCCAGATCTCCAAGTCTTATGCTATCCATGAGTTTTTCAACATTATCGCGAAACTGTGGCACGGATTCGAGAAGCTGGAGGACTTTGTCATGCCCCGCTTTTGCTGCAAGTGTATTGATATTTGTCTTGGTTGAATCTTCAACGTCATTTAGGTTATCGTAGCCATCCAGCATGAGCTTCTCCATGGCTTCGTAATCCCCAGCGACGGCTTTGCTTACCACGTACGAATCTGTGTGGGATATGCACATGAAAGTATCACCATTTTAATTTTATGGTTCAAATCTTGAAAAGCGAATTGAGGAGTAAGTAGCGCTTTTATTCCGAGAGCTGTGATAAGATGCCATAGCGGGCGGAGCTCAAAGGGTATTGTTGGCAATGGGCGGATAAACTGCATAACTGCTGGGGCGACAAAGCTTTTGTGATGTACTGTAGTGGTAAAAATTGTAATTCACATCTATTGTTATGGCCCGGAAGAGGAGCCGGAAGTTGGGAAAGTTTAAGTTGTGCCTTGTGCAGGATCTTGTTGTGTCACTTGGCATTTTTGGCTCATGTACTTATGCACTAGCGGAGGCGGAAAATACATGAGAATTCATGATGTCAAGTTGGGGGTTAGAAGACCGTAATGACTTTGGTAGTTGAAAGTATTATTCAGAGGGAATAGTTTGGATAGAGAGAAAGTGCTTTAGCATTTATGGGGAGGAAATATCATGAGGTCTTGGCTGTACAGAAGGGTTGAATCGGTACAGAACGAGTTGCTGAAAAGCAGCAAAAGTTTTAAAACGAAAAATTTACCTATGGTTTGGACATTTTCTGAGCGTCCTAGACTGGAAGCCACGTCTCTGGCAGTCTTCAAATTTTCATCTCTCCATGCAAGATTCACGAGGGGATTTTGAAGAAAGGCAAGTAAAGTAATGGACCCGCCAGGCCTGGCTGCAGCGAAGTGCAGAACGCTTTGGCCCCGGTCTAGAACACAAGTTTTAGGATCCTCAGATAAGTAATTGAAATTAACCCAGAAAAATACTCATTGTCCAAGTTTAGTTAGCTCCATCGTGCTTACCGTCACGCTGGCCGGCGCCTTCGATTTCTTCTTCGAGGTCGGTTTGGACTGGCAAAATGGCGTCTTCGGCGTTTGTCTGCTGCTCTTCGACTTCGTCATCTAAGCGTCGGAGGAGGTCGTCGGCGTCTTTATCATTTTCACTCAAGGTTGTCCCATTCATCAAAAGACTATGTTCATTATTTTTCAATTGTGCAACAGCGTCAATATGGGATTCGTCGGATTCTGCCGACGGCTCTTGCTCTTCTTGTTGTTCAGCTGGAGCTTCGTCGTCTTCTGTGTGGTCGATAGCATCTGGGGCTTCCGGCACTGGGGAATCTTGTGTTGCCTCTTCCGTTTCCTCTGGTGTTGGTTCCTGTTCGTCGTGTGACATTTCTTGGTCATGTTCTGGTTTCGAATCTTCATTAATGTCCTCTGTCTCTGGCGAGGTTTCTTGTTCTTCCTGTTGCGTCGTGTCTTCCTGAGGCTCTTGTTCCACTTGGAATTGTTCTTGGTCTTCTTCTGAAGGCTGAGGCTCATTCTGATCCTCTTCCATCGGTTGTTCTTCTTCTTGCTCAGTAGAATCGCTTCTCATTTGCTCATCATCGGCTGGAAGGGGGCTTTCCGAGGTGGAAATTGCTAGAACATGTTCGTCGTCGTCACCAGTTTCTCCACTTTCTTCCGTCTGCTCTTGAACGTTTTCTAATAAATGGGACGGCGAGGATGATGAGGTGTGAAGAGGGACACTGGTTATGATGGCTGCATCTGCTGCAGCGGCAATCGCGTCGTCATATTCCTGCTGGCCCGGTGAAAGTGGTGGAGATGAGGCGAGCTGAGCGAGAATGTTTTCTTCTCCGTCCTCGCCCTTGTAAGTTCGGAGAAAGTTGGCGAGGTACTCGACTGGATCCTCGGGCCGTTGTTCGCTGACTCGGGTAAGTCCCTTGACGAGCGCGTCGCCGAGGACGGATGCCAGGTACTTGCCTTCGTCGGACCAAATGGCCGGAAATTGATTGTCACCTGAGAGTAG
>JAQGBJ010001322.1:0-24197 GCA_034698345.1 Sphaeridia pumilis | reverse complement strand
TATTGGTATATTTTGATCTGACAGTTTGGTCTTGAAGTTAAATTAAGGGTCAACGTAATATTAATAAGGCTAGTATGCGATGTACACTGTCGAAACTTTTTAACAAAAATAGATTTGCTCGTCCAAACAACAATAACCCTCGGAACGGAATTCTTGCGGCAGATGCTCACGAAGGTCACAAGTGTTTGAGGACAAAAGCTAAATTTCACAGCTGAAACATTAAGTTTTCTTGGACTGATTGTGCACAAGACATTTAATCTGATTTACTTTTCTGATATGTTCCACCGTTTTCGGCAGCAACAATACCCAATCAATAACCCAAACAAGAGCATAAAAACAGTAAAAGCTCCCGTTGAATCAACCAAAAGTAAGGTTGATCGAAGAAAATGACCAAATGTTTCGGAATAGTGTTGCTGATTTGGAAGTTCAATTAAACTTTGACCGCCTTTTTATCTTTAACGTTTCCACAGCCTCACTATCATGCACCACAATTCATTTCTTATTGTCCTAGTTCTTGGCAGAGTGCAAGTCTAAAGTCTAAAGATTGAGAGAGGCTATTCAAAAACGAGAATGAGAACACAAGACTGGTTTGAGCTCTATAGATTCATGTTTGTTTGCTTCGTTTAGCTAGCATTGATTGCAACCCGATTATTAAATTACAGGTTGATAGATTCTCACAGCAAAGTTTGCACAGTATTTGACAACTGCTTACAGGGATATGGTATTACTGGAGCGGCAACAATTACAGCAGTGGCTATTGGCCTGGTCGAAGGCATGGCGATTAACCAAGTGGCGAGAGCATTATCTTCGGAACTAAAGTTCTGCCATTAAAAATTTCTGCTAACATTAAAATCACTAGCCAAACCTTGGGATCCCTTATGTCTACGCTTGCTTGCGCTAGCCAGATCACACTGCTTCATTCCTACACTAAAAGTCCGTCTTACTTGACTGAATGAATGTAATAGACCAGAGGTTTGTCTGCTAACTTCACTGGTCAAGAGCAAGATATTTAATCCCCCGTACTGGGTCAAATACAGCACCTCTATAGCTTTTGGCTTGCGGCCGAAAACTGGACACAACAACTCACTTCAGATCTTACATTACAACAAATATGTCAATACAATGACCACAGCTCTCCAGACTTGCATGCCTGGAGATGCACATTAAAATAGACTATACCTGTTGGTCTTGCTGACGAACAGGTTACGAACTACAATCTCCTTCTCGTTTTACTCTCCACCCTATATACTCAGAAAAATTTTACTGACTAAAATTTTGCAAAGCTAACTTTTTCTTTTCCTCCTTCAACCGATGATTTAAACTACGCTTTTGGTTTTTGGCGATCTTCTTGTCTGGGTTTAACTTATAATACTGCTTCCTAGCCTTTCTATTGAGCTTATTCTTGCACTCTTTTTGCGTGTGACCTACTTCCTGACACTTGAAGCAAGATTTCAGCATTACTTTAGCTGACGACTCTGGAACGACTTGCACGTCTTTTGTTTGAGCTTCAATTACCTTGCTAACCTCATCAACTTGATCGTCGATAATTCCTGGCTGATGTACTATAGGAACTAACTCCATCTCTCTTCGTTGATGATAAGGAAAACAGCTAATCAGAGCTTCTAAATCAAGTTTCACAACATACAACAGTTTTCACCCATTAAATGGTTGAAAGCAAAAACATCAACACTTTCATATGCCGACATTGAATACAAAGCTATATCTTTGAAAATTTCATTTGGCTTCCTATCAAATTTTCTAGCATTCCCTGAACAAATACGAATTGAAAATAACTTGCTTATGATCCTCGCTGAGTTCTTAACTTTGCTACAGTAATCTCGTGCTCACTCATACACTTCAAGGGCGTACGAAACAGTGCTTTTCAATACCGGCTACTAGTTCTAATGTGATATCCACATCCAGCTCGTTCAAGAATATAATTCAGGACTGTACTGTATCTTCTAAACAACAGCAAAGCTTTCGCTTTAGCCACTTTAGCAAAATCCTCATCAATAGGTCTAACATTAGCAGTATCCTTAGTTAACCAAACTTGTTGACTTACACCAAAAAGCGTTATAGAAAAAGTCTGAATTCCTGGGCTCTTTATTTCCTCTATACAACGGAAACATCACCTGAGCGTATACCTCTGGATACAAAAAAAGTCGTGCCTCTGAATTTACAGCAACCAGCTTTCACCTTCAGTGGCAAGTTCGCACATGGCACACTCGACGTATTGCACCGTGGTGGTAGCACGCGTATAAAAGCGCAGCGCGCACCAGCCACAAGCGCCCAGTCTCGCAGCGCGTCTCTCTCAATAAACTCTCTCTTTCTCAGTAACTTTCGTGTGTGTAACTCGCCATTTACCTGTCTTGATCACATCATCTTCGGATTCCGGATCACTTGAGTCACTTTGAATATCGATCACTTCCGGTTCTTGGTTAGTTGCTTCGGTAGGCTCGTTAACAAAATTTTCGGATCTCGGCTCACTCGCGTCATCTTCGTTACCCACTCCCGGTTGCGCTACTAGCGGTCCAACAATGCCCACAGGTCTAACGAACGATTGTGGTATCGGTTCGTTAACGTTGTCGGTGCGGGCCCGTTTAACTTTGATTCTTTCCAGCTTCACATAGCATTCAGGGAGGTTTGGGAACGGATGGACTGGGCCGATGGACAAATCAAACGGTCCTAGAGGATAAATAGCGTAAAAATATTAGATTAGTATCAAAATTCTTTTAGTTCAATATATTCAATGTATAGATTTAAGAATTTTCAAAATTTTATAATTTTACCTTGCTGCGCTGCTGCGCCATATGGCGCCTCGTCAACAACAATCTCCTCCTCATTGTCACTATTAAATTACGTTCGTTTTGTGTTTTCGTTCAACGGTTATCAATTCTTCATCAGAAGAATATTTGTCTTCAACTTCTTCGAAATTTTGAGACATTTTTACAAAAATTTGTTGTAATTTAACGAAAAAGCAATGGTTTTGTATGTAACCCTCACGAAACCTTCAAAGTGAATGGGGTTTGAGAAAGGAAAATTCCCCTCTAAAGTGAAGGGAATTCGCGAAGAGCAGTGCGATTATAACAATACAACAATGCAAGGTATAGTTTATATAGTATGTAAGTATAGACGTAGATATATAAATTTAAGTGAGTAATTTTTACTGTGAGAATGTTG
This sequence comes from Sphaeridia pumilis, assembly GCA_034698345.1. Classification (NCBI taxonomy): domain Eukaryota; kingdom Metazoa; phylum Arthropoda; class Collembola; order Symphypleona; family Sminthurididae; genus Sphaeridia; species Sphaeridia pumilis. The sequence continues at coordinate 21,017 of JAQGBJ010001322.1, read as the reverse complement.
AATTGTTGCGAATTTTTATGGTACATGTTAGCTTGAAGGGGCATTTTCCCTCTTGAGAGGGGAAGTGCACCGTGGTGGTAGCACGCGTATAAAAGCGCAGCGCGCACCAGCCACAAGCGCCCAGGCTCGCAGCGCGTCTCTCTCAATAAACTCTCTCTCTCTCAGTAACTTTCGTGTGTGTAACTCGCCATTTACCTGTCCACATCACCATCACTTGCCATCTATTACCCTGGGAAATTACCCATGGATCAGTATTCGTCAGACAAGCAAAATCCTTGTCCTGCAAGCTGACCTGATTTACGACGAAGGAGTCGTAGTAAAATGGAAAAGAGCGATAAAAGTCCATATTGTCAAATTGTACTTTTTGTCTTTTTCGACTTCAGGCAAACTTGAATAGCCTTGGATACGTCATGTTTATTTTGTTGTATGGGGTTTGAGAATTTGGACGACAAGGGGAGTCGTACGTACTTGTATGGGGAGGGGGCGGGTGAGGAGGGCTCCTTTTCAAATAAGCACTTTAGAAATTTTACGTCATATTTCATTTGGAAATGTGAAATAGCGCCAATCGGGGACCCGTGTCGTGAATGGCAACCGTTGCAGAAGAGAGTACGACGATTCGGACTCAAGGAGGATGTGAAGCAAGAAAGGCGCTCTAGACAGGTCCGAACACTGATGAAGCAAATCCGATTGCGGATGCAATACAATGTGAAGTTGATAGGTTAAACACGCGCTCGGGAAGCTGCTGGGGGAATTTGGACGACCGTAAGGCATTGGAACAAATTCAAGTCATTTGCGGCACCGGAACGCGCTATACTTTTTGATCTTCAGGTCCCAGTTTTACTTGGAAGTAAGCGCGGCGTAGCGACCGTACAGTATTCATAACCACTGAGAGCTTGGAACACTTGATCATGGTGTGACGAAACCGGTGTAAATGAAACGGTTCGTTGGTTTAGCTCTTTATAATCGACACACGTGAGAGTCTTGCTCACCTGCCCTTGTTAGCTGGTGACTTCAAATAATAATGGCGGAGAAAAAAATTGGGATTTAGATTCGAGCACAATTCCCTGCTTAGGCCATTCTGTGTACTTGGGTCTCAATCAGGTCATGTTCCTTACCACGTATTTATACATCTTGCACTGAAAAGGCTTCGCAGAAGTTCAATTGGATCCGGTTAAACTTTGGTGGCTGGCAGAAATTCCTCATCAGCGCTAGATGCATCATGCTTTTGTAGGAATTGACATAATTTTACTCGCTCTTTTTCTTATAAATCTCAGAAAGTCTTTCCCTTGATTTGTTACAACCGTTTCGCAGTCGTAACAGGCTTCCCAGCGGAAGGTTCATCAGGGCTCATTAACACTGATTGAGTCCAGCATTAGCGTTTTCGATGCTTTCATAGATTGCCGGTTACGTCCTTAATGATGGCCTCTAGCCGCCGGCACGCGCTATCAACATTCATCACAAACTCTCCCGCCGGAAAGTTGTATTTGCAAAATCACGATAAATTCTTCGGCGGATGCCACATCTAATCTCACAATGCCCCCGTCGACTTCCATTATCTCGTTTCCGGACACAATTTTTCCGTTTTTTTTGTTTCCACATTTCTGAATTCGACTTTACGATTCTGTATATCGATGGATGCAACAGCCTTACTCAGGACAGCCATGCCTAAGAGTAGTAGTAAAAACAACAGCGGGTTGGTGTTCCGTTTTGGGAGGGAAACACTGACTCAATTGTAGATTTGGTTCCGTAGCTGACCGTGGAAAGAGCGCGGCGGGACCTGGGGACATGTTCACGTCTTGTTTACATTCAGAAGTGATTATGAAGTTCGAGTTGGCAGTAGGACCGTCTGTGTCTCAGGCGGCTGAGAACACGCAGAATGCCGTTTTCGTGGCTCGAGATGGATGTTTTCGTGAAAAGAAACCGTAAGCACCTTTAATAATTTTCAACCGGCCAAACGGAACTCAAGCTACATTACGAACTGTATTGTTTGCAGGCAAGAGGAAGAAGGGCAGGGGTCTATTTTATATTTCTTTCTATTGTCTATTTTAGTATGTAGTTCCACTTTGATATTTTGTCAAACTAGCCACTTTAAACTGTTGTTGTTGGCGGGTAAGGTGGTGGTGGTGGATGAGAATGCAACAAGGAAGAAGATCGAACTTTTCGAACAGATAGAAACTCCTCGGTCGTTCGAGCCATTTCCTCGTCGAATCTGCACGACCATTGCGGCTTAATACAGAAGCTCTGACAGCATGCAAGAAAGGCAGAGCTATCGAATCCAACCAGGATGGAACCTAAAAATATAATAAATTTTTGTTTCAGAACATGAGCTGCGTGAAAGGTGTTTGTTTTCGTGGTTGATGTTTGCTAGTACCCAAACTTACAGATTATCAGCGCAACAAGAATCAAAGTTATTAGGAGCAACGCTGTCGGATGTTGGAGGACACTGAGGTCGATGGAACACTTTGTCTCCTTGGCAGTAGTCCTCGAGATTGACCCAGTGACCAGCGTCTTTACTTGCACTCTTGGCTTTTCAGTGGTTCCGAACTCGGGGACTTGAGTCGATGATGTAGAAGGATGTTCAGTCGTCGTTGGTACTTCCAGTAGTGGCCACGATTCTTCAAGTGCTCGATTCGATTCTCGGGATTGAATTTGCCGGGTCTTCGAGTGCAGCTGGTCTGATTATTGTCTCGATAGAGAGCGGTGTGCAACTTTCTTCCGTTGTGTAGGCTTGCGGCAGGTGATATCCACGTAGGATTTTGTCCTCGCCGTCAAGGCAGAATGAAGTCAAGATTTTGATGGGGCTCTGAGGATACCTGTCGAAGGCTGAGTAATAGACACGCTTTTAGTATTAATTACATTTTGTACGATTTTCGACATTTTCAAAAGTATCGTCTCCTCCTGTCGCGTTTGAATAACCAAATTCGATTCTGTTGAGCACACGGATACGTTGTTATTTAAAATGTGTACCTTATTCACCTCAACCGGAAAAGTATGTGTAACCAACTTACCTGATCTGTCTTATTATTCAAACAATTTTTGGACCAACACGTGTTCATACCTCATGAAGCTCAATTAACTGCGACCCATTCAAGAGTTTACACAATGTTTAAGTGACTTCAAGGCCAAATAAAGCCACGAATAGATGCGGCGAGTACTTTGCAACCGTATTATGTAATTGTGTCGAAGTTCAGGTGGCGGGATCATAAATCTTTGCTGGGTTCTACCTGATGCATATTGCACTTCTCATCAATCGGTCTTTTGAAACTTGCTAATCATCTCTAAATGGAGGTAAAAAACGAGATTCGTCTCTTGAAAGCGAAATGGACAATGTAAAATATGATCTCGCGAAAGATATAGCTCATCATGCTGAGAATAGGCTAAACTGTATGAATCCGTCTTCAATTCTCTCAGTTGTGCTTGGTTTAGACTAAACAGAGAAAAAATCTCAGCTTTTACGTCACCAGCGTCGCTTCGAAGGGGTGGGTCTACGAAAATTTGTTTCGTGATTGGTTGCCACAAATAGTTTACAAAGAGAAACAGACGGGGTGCGCTTTGACTTTGGTAGATGGGAAAGTAATTTCATGTCACAATAGATAACCTTGAGGATTACTTGGTAACAGGATTCCGGCGCCGGTCTACATGGAAACATGCGACTCCTTAGTTCATAACTGCTGGGAAACGACTTATAAGCTAGTATTAATAGGTGTTGAAATTAGCTCACAGCCTCCAGTCCCACTATGCTAATCGTTAGATCCCGAGACTGGTCGCGTTTATCTGTTTTGACTCTGAGCGGCGAATAACTGCGGTGGAAAGCGTGTATGCAGTTCCCTGCCTACGTGGCTTCTAATCTTCCAATAGATGTAAAATACTTTACCTGGTATCGTTGGTCTCCACAATCAACGGACGGTACACGGGTTTGGTATTTTGTTGGTTTTATATAAAAACAAATCTCAATCTTTTTACAAGGCTTGACTTACAATCAAGGTGATGTTAAATATACAAAATCAGAAATAAAACTCGTTACTGTCGAATATCTTACACTAGCTTTCATACCCTACGATGACGCTGCAGTTCGTTCAGCGGATCCTGCTTTGCTCCTCTGCTCCTGACGCTGCGCTGCGTTGTCGCAACATGAAGGAATTTGGTTTCTCTTGACAGTAGTAGACGTTTGAATGTACTTGATTTCGACATAGGATCCGTTGAAAGTCTACACGTTACTTATTCTCAACAACATTAGCTTTACATGTAGGCACAATTAAGTGTATGTTATGCCTTGTACCCACCCATCAGACACGTCAACATTATGACTGATCATGTAACATCCACCAATCTGCAAATAAAGCTCATATTACAGCCACTGTGTCGTGGAGCGTTCGAAGATCTTCGCGGAATTCAGTGAAGCCATTTTCGACGCATCCGTATCACTACCTGAAAATCAAACAAAATTAGCAAATAAGTCCAGACCGTTAATCATAATCTGCACCTTTGATTGTATCATGCGTCGGGCATTCCGTTCCTGGCAACCCGGAAGCTTTTAACTGCGAATGTATTTTCTTGTTATGATCTGTACATTCCTGGTTGGTGGCGAATAACCAAGTAGCGCCTTTTGGAATCGACTCAAGATCGGACAATTTGCAGTCTCGAAACTACTCATAGTTTTCCTCTGTTAAGCCTCCAACTGCGAGGTTATTCAACGCCTCACGCAATCGAAAACCGTCTTTTTCCCTCAGTACCTGATTCAGACGATGCATGCAGAATTTCTCCCACAAATGATTGTGGAGTAAAGTTCCATGAGTTATAAAAACTGGAGGCTCAAAAAAATAGTGGAGTTACCGCTACAACGCTGACATTCGCGTTACAGAATCTATGTTGTTACAATTACAGTTGTGATACTGACAGCACCAAACATGAAAATACAGTACTTCTAATTACAAAAAAATTGCAAAAGTCGCTTGTAACATTTACCCACTAAAGCTGCCGTATGCGGACGATTGATGCTGCAAACCGATAGGATTTTCGGTGTATGGAAATAAATGCGTATGTCGAACAAAGTATCGCACGACGAGTGTGTCGGCATCAAAGTTGTATGACACTGAAGTTGTAGCGTGACAAATAAGGTCCACCAATTGCCGTGCTTGTCGTATTTTACTCAAAACCAGTTTTTTGTCTTAAAAATTAGGCGTCAGCAGCTTCCAAGTATTTTCCTTTCCAAGAAACTCTAACTCCGCCCTTGACGGCTGTGACCGAGCGTTGAGAAAAAATGCTGCCTACTCCCTTAACTTTCTTCAAATGCCTGAGAGACGAGAATACGAGTTCTTCACAATTCTCGGCATTCGAGCAGTTCATCAAATACATATCTTATTCTAACAGTTTGGCCCTGACTGACATCTTGTTGAATGCTCTTCACGACTAACTCCAACAACTCGCGAAATCTCCACCTTTATCTTAAGGTCGTGGCATCCAAGCTTGAAGACATTACAACCCCAAGCGTTGAACCGGATTTTGAGTTCGCAGTTGCCACTGTCCTCCGAAACGTTCCAGCAAAACTCGTCAAACTTGGGATCAAGTCAGACAGAAGGCTCTTTTTTCTGTGAAAAGTTTATCTTACATGTGGATGACGAATACGTACTGGTGTCCTATACGGAAACGCGTATGGCGCATTCATTGAACCTTGTTTTTCATTGTCAGGATGATATCGATTGTTGTTGTTTTTTGGACAGTTTCGGCATTATTCTTCTACGTGTTGCCTTCGTTATGCATTTTCTTCGGATCGGACTGTTTAAAACCCCTTAAAAGTCATGAATATCCGTTCATTCATTAGATTCTATCAATGATGATGATAAAACATCATGACCTTGAAGAACAAATACTTACGGAATACGGACGGTATCGTTACACGCTTTCCACGGCATTCCGAACACCAAAATTGTTTCAAACCTCTTGCCTGATCTTTTGTAAGTCCCACACAGACACAATGGTACCATTTTTGACACCTGTCGCACTGAACACATGGCGGATCATCATGGTAATCCATTTCATGGAACACAACATAACATAAGTCATAACATTTTGCAAAAAAACTGAATTTTTCAAACATCCATCCGTATTGCTACAACCATGCCTCCCGATATAAATGAACATAAATATCGCGTGAACTTCACTAATACAGCTTGGACTTTTGAAACAGAATTGCTATTTTGCCGCTCAGTAGAAGCTCTAATCCGTATGACGTCATAGGCCGCTACAATCAACAGAACGAAGTACAGCACGAGCAGTAGCCAATTAGTACTAGTCAATTATTGTACCAGCGATGTTTGACAGTTCCATGAAGGCAACGAGGATTTCAGCGGAAGCTGAGCAGTGATTTTGCGCGTCGCAGAGGACATGTTGACTTAAAGCTATCTCGTACAGAGCCTTGAAGCCATTGAAGAACGGATTTGCTGCCGCAAGCCAACATATTTGCAGAAAAATGGCCGGTTGACCGTGAATCTGCAGCAATGATATGACAAAACTTGCATGGGTTTTTTTTCACCGTGTAAATTTCTTGACGCAATACTTGATACACATCTCATGTATAAGACAAATCAAGAAAACTTACCGTGTGAATTTATTGTCGAATTGGCAGAGCAAACCTATGAGCGCGACTCTTCCAAAAACAGCACACGAATTCAAGAAGCCGAAAGGGAAAATAATATAGCAGTAAACGAAAACGACGATGAATAAAACGACCGCACTCAAATACACAATCATTACGGCACTCCTGGAAGCTTGATTATGGATAGTTTTGTCTTCCGGCGGCGGGGAGTGAGGCGAGCGCAGTCCATTTTCATTACTTTCAGCAAAGTTTCAAATTGTGCTTATTGTGCCACTCCAGGGGCAGCAAATGTAGTTCAATGCTACTTGTTTGTAAAAGAGTAATTATGGCTGCAGAGAGTACGAACAAAGTAGCACCAGCAGTGAAATCAGGATGTGGATATCCGGAACCAGAACACCCTTCGTTTGACAGGATTCTTCACGACAAGATACCAAGTCACTGATTAGTCCAATTTTTGCTGAATTCTGTACTATGTTGTCATTTAGGAGTTGGCACCGCAGAGCTCGCATCGAAAACACAGTACCATAAGCAACAACAACCGAAAGAATCACAGATACCACTAATGGCGGCAAAAATGAAGTCAAAACCAATTGTTTTGGTATTTTCGAAATTGTTTCTATACAACTTGAAGCTCTTCTCAATTGGGCAGAGCAATACAATGCAACTTAGAAAAAGTTTATTGTCGTTCCGCAACGACAGCAATTTTCACCAAATCAGTCCGCAAATCATCTATAAATGTTATGACTTCTTTCTTGATGAGGAACGGAACTTCGAAATGAAGAGATGTGATGATGCCGCCACCCTTGATGAGTAATCTGACTAAGCACGTCAAACTTCAAGGGTTCAAACAAGCCAAGACGCTTGGATCGCTCTGAAGAATTGTCCATATTTTGTACAAGTACAGATGTTTTTCTTGGAATACGGAAGATGCGAGAAGGTATGCACTTGTTTCACCTTTTTCCTTCATTACCTGCTCGAGCACGTTGGCGCTACAGATTGAAAATTGATCGGTTGAGCGGGTCTCGATTTGGATATCCGTAACTGGGCCGGAATTTACCCACACATCAATCAGAGTCATCAGCGAAGCACGTAGATCCATCAACGCATACTCAAACAACGACAATATTATCACATCATTGAACTTGACAGAAAACTGAAGACCGCACACTGTGATACATGTGCCGGTTATACCAATAACACCGGACACTTCCACAGAATTCCCAAAATAGACAAAGGGTACCGAAGTGTTGACGGCTAGGCGCGTGACATCGAGCGCGACAGTCTGCTACAATTTTTGACTTTCTGAACCATCAGAATGCCATGTTATTCAAGAAGACTGTAGCACAACAATCATAAAATAACTATGGTGTTTTGGCAATGACATTTGGGTGTACATTTTGTGATCCTAAAACTTACTTGCAGAAATCCTTTTTTATCCGTGGCGCAGACAAGATTCGTGACTTTGTACCCACATGATGATGCTTCAAGGCCGACTGCTCATATTCGACTTAGCAGCTTCATTAGCAGTAGATGAGAGACTCGATCCGACTATTGTTGAAAGTGGTCACCTGCAGTCTCGAGCATTCGGGACAAAATCAAAGGCGGTGAATTGAACATTTTTTACTGCTGCACTGCACTGAGGAAAATGAATTGTGAATGCGATGAGCTCATCACAAAAGCTGTAGCGGGAGGTAAGTTCATCAAATCAAACGTTTTATCCGTTTGACGAACAGATAGTACGACCGTTTTTTGATTTATCAACTAATTGTTTCAAAACGTTCTACACCCGCTGCTGCCTCATCGTCCCGCACATCGGCTACCAAAAAGAAGCTCACTTGTGCAAAGACTGTTGATCCGCACCAGAGTGCCACTGCTGCCACTTCTGGTCCTCTCGATGCCGCCATTCTTGCATAACTTCCAGTGCAAAGCCTCAAATCCCCCGCCCCTTCAACCTTGAACACGGTATGCTTAACAATTTCATTTTTTGGGCTTCTGGTATTCTGACAATCACTGGGCAGTTCATGGGTTTCGACTCTGGCTTAGCCCTTGGGGTCTGAGGTTGCGACTTTTCTACTGCAGGGTCCACGGTCGTGGTTCCAGGAGTTCCGGTCGTGAATTCTCTCGATTCAGGGTCTGGGGTCTGGGGTCTAGAGTCTGGGATCTCGTGGTCCCGGGTCGTGGCGCAAGTTCAGGTTTTTTGTTTTGAATGGGACAAGCCAAGAGATCAATGGAATTAATACCTTTTGCTGTTCTCATGCTTGTTTGTTTTTATCTATTTCCAGCCAGATAGAAGAATTCCAGCAAGCAAAAATGATCCATGCCTTTTGTTTTCGACCACAAAAATCTCACTCCCGTTGATGACGGTAACCCTGAATCATTCCATAATTGTTAATTTGACCCTCAAGTTTTTATATTTAACCCTTTACCTTGTTTTATCAAGGCGGTACAGACTGCATCCGTTACCCCAAATATGCCATTTCTGGCACCTTTCTGGAGCTCAATCAGTTCTACAAAGATGGGAGATTCAATGCACTGGCTTCTCTAGTTCGTGATTTACCCGTGTCCTATCAACTTGGCCATCCTCTCTCTCCTGAGGACTTTTTTTGATTGTGCTTTTTGGTGGAGAGAGTCTCTTCGAATATAGATTTTCGAAGTTGGAACAGGAGGTACATGGGTAATGTACACTGATAATAAACTTTCGCCTATACCATCAGCATTGGCGTGCCAATTACTGGCACACCAAAATTCGCAACAAGCGCAACGCAGCGCCATCTAGCCATCTAGCGGATGGCGCGGTGGCGACAATTGATATCAGGCTGGGAAAAAGTAGCAGAGGAGAAAAATATTTTGGTCAAGTAGTCCTCAAAGGCTTCATTCAACTTCAAGTTTCCCTTTTCCCTTCATGAAAATGAGTGTCTGGCAGGTAAAAAGGTCTGAAATAAGTATCTGGCTCCAGTGATGGAAGCGATACAGAGAAATCAAGCGAATCCGTACATGAGAAAACTGGAGAGACGGATACCAATTTGGATGGAATGGACTTCAAAGACGACAATGACTCCCGGCAGTCAATCCGAGAGTTTGGATCCAACGGAAGTCACCTGACTCCAGTTCCAGGCCCATCGCAACCTTCGGCCAAGAAATCTCGATTTGTGCCGAATCTGACAATTAACAAGAAAACAGGCCCATCGCAATCTTTGGCCAAGAAATCAGCCGTGAACAAGTCTCCAGTTCTGACAAGATTTCGCCGTCTTCAAAAGTCAGCGGCGGCAGTGGTTGTTTGATTGAAACCAGGCTTTAGTGGAAATGATATGATTTATTATTTTTTGTATTTTGAGAACTTAATTGAGAGCTTGCGTTGATTGACTATATGTTATTCTAAACCACGTTGTTGATGGGACTGAAGAGAACGTGGATTTTGTTCAAGCTTGTATTGGTTGACCATATGATATTCTAAACCACGCTATTGCTCTGATTGATGAGATCGTGGGCTCTGACTTGAGCCTTCAAGTTAATGTTGTGTGCGGTGTTCAAATATTTTACGATGCTATATTGTTGCATGATTGAATGTGAAATATACTACTGATCCTCGATTTTTTCAGTTGCTTTTTCAAATTCATGCCCAACCTTACAAACTTTAATGGTGTTGATTTCACCTCCAGGGACTTTTAGACATTTCATTCAGTCAAAGGTATACAAAGTTGCACTTGACAACAGCACTAATCATTCTGCCGGACATGAACTGGAAATTACGATAGTGAACTGACATGAGTTAACTCATTAAACTTGCTGTAAATTTCGAGATGCTGTAAGTGTGCTGTAAATGTTGAGAATACGATTATGGAGTGTTTCAAGTCGAGGAGGACAGATATAGGGTGCTTCTGATCGATCATTTCATGTACAGGGTGCTTTAAAATGGCTTATGCCATATCTAGGGTGCTTTCTATAGAAGAGGTCAGTTACAGAGTGCTTCCTCAGGAAACAGTCAGTTACAGGATGCTTCCTATAGAAACGGCCAGTTACAGGGCGCTTCCTATAGAAACGGTCAGGTACAGGGTGTCCGTCATAGAAGTTCCCTCGTTCTGTGTTCTCAAGCCTACATTTCCCTCTTGTTAACCACCCACTTTCGGAAGGCGGCGTCTGTTACTTCACTCTTTGTTGCTAGGATATTTTCTTTCGTACCAATTGAACTTCTTGTTCCAACGGTATCGGCTCTGCCGCCAGTTCCGATTTTAGTTTGAATCGCAGTTCTTTGTATGAGAACTTTTCTCTTTGCCTTTTGCAAAAGGCTTCTCCCCAAGCCTGACAATTGGTTCTAAAAACATCAGAGTTCAAAAAGCCGGGAAGGTTCACAACAGCAATGGCCAAGCTCTTCTGAGATTCGGTTATCAATCCGGTGCTGGCGACATCCAACGATCACAGAAGCCTCTGCTTGGAAGACCTTTCTGTAGGTCGGCACTAAGAGTCTCGAGGAACAACACCTCAGGCTTCAAACTAACCAGCCCATCCTACAAACAAAACCTTGGTTTGAATTTGAAATAAAACTACGAACGACATCGGTTTCAATCTGGTCAACATTTGAACCTGCTGAAATGATTAAATATTCAAGACCAACACTAGCGGTGGTGAAAGCCTAATGTGGATGTTGGAATTGGTTGACCTGGTTCTGATAACAATTAGAGTTAGGGATCATAACGAGTCATCTCGCGCAAAATCTCCGACAGTAACTGCTTCTCGGCAATCAAATGATTACATCCAAACGCTACCGTATTGCATAGACTTGAAGACTTAATGCTAATCGAGCTTAAATATTACCAGCATAAGCAAAAACTCTCCTGCGAAACTCGAATCATCACCCGATTATTGTGAATGCTCAAAGGATACTTCTTTTGCAAAATTCTATGCTGGGTACCTGCTGACACTACTTCTTTTTAATTGTGCGAATAAGCGAAACCCTCCGAAGAAGAAACTTGGAATAAAACACGCTTCAGAATCTGAAATTTAAATTGTGCTTTTATGCGACCAATTACTCAGAAAGCGTAAGATGTTGAGAGTCTCTCATACATGCCCAACACGTCTTACTGGTTACGAACGACAATAACCAGATGCCCCAGAAATCTCAAGAGAAAATGAAACCTGATGAAATCAATTGAAAATAGCAGCCGACAAGAAAATCGTTCATTCGTCTTATGGTCAACTGATTGACCTGCAGTTACAAACTAGATGCAAATCACCTCTGATGTGTCAATTGAGAAAATCCATTGAAACGAGTGTCATTTAATAGATAAACCATCGTAGCGTGAACGAATGTAGCTTACCTCAACAATCCGTAATTCAAGCTTACACATCATAAAAAGAGGGTTTTGAGTCTTCTTGAAGCACCGAATCCCAGAGGTTTCCATTTCAGCTGCGAACGAGAGTTTAGATGAGAGGTACAAGCCCAAGGAATCGGTCAGTGACCAATAAACCGTCTCTAGTAATCTGTCTTCTACGATTTTGAGAGCGTAGAGTTATTATCAGAACGATCAGCCTAAATGGTGTTGGTGACTGTCACCTTGCAGGATCCAATATCTTTATCAACTGGTGATTGTGCCTATAGTATAACTTCAGAAGTGAAACAATACCAAACTTACTGAAATTGCGCGAACAACCGTACGTCAATGTAGTCCAGTTGACTTTCGAATTCGTAGCTACGAGAAGTAACGATAAGAATGCGTTCGGTTGTCATCTCCGCTTTGTAATGGACTTGAACGATACCGTTCAAACTGATCTAGTTTGACTTCGTAAAACTCCAAAAACTTTGTCCTTTGTTCGCACAAAACAACCTGAAATACCAGGAAGATGTGTTATAAAAGCGCCGAGCAAGTGTTTCCCGAAGGAACAGCTTGAATCAAGGTGGAGAATGAATTTGCAATCTTATCAGCAGAATTTTGGCCAATTACCCACAAAAGAGTGGTCGACTTTTTGCCTGTCACCAACCTAGGTGGATCTACTCTAGTTCTATCGAATCTAACCAGGATGGAACCTAAAAATATAACAAATTTTTGTTTCAGAACATGAGCTGCTTAAAATATGTTTGTGTTTGTGGCTGATATTTGATAGCACCCAAACGTACCGATTATCAGCGCAACAAAAATCAAAGTTATTAGGAGCAATGCTGTCGGATGTTGGAGGACATTGAGTTCGAGGGAAGACTTTGGCTCCTTCGCAGTAGTCGTCGGGATTGACTCAGGGACCAGCTTCGTCACTTGAATCCTTGGCTTTTCAGTGGTCCGACTTGAGTCGATGAAGTAGCAGGATGTTCAGTCGTCGTTGGTACTTCCGGTAGTGGCCCCGATTCTTCAAATGTTGGACTCGATTCTCGGGGTATTGAATTTGCTGGGTCTTTGGATGCTTCTGGTCTTATTATTGTCTCGATAGAGGGCGGTGTGCAACTTTTTTCCGTTGTGTAGGCTTGCCGCAGGTAATACCCAGGTGGGATTTGGTTTTCGCCTTCAAGGCAGGTTGAAGTCAAGATTTTGATGGAGCTCTGAGGATACCTGTCGAAGGCTGAGTAGTAGACACACCCTTCAGACAGATAATCAAGGATTTTGGCATTACGGTTGCATTAAACTTGAAGTAAATATATTGTCATCAGATTTGGAAATAATAACTTTTTCAGATTAGCTCGAGCGTCCAAAGCGCGTAGCTAACCTAGGCTAACCTAACCCCCCCTATCCGATTGTTTCAGCCGCCGCCCTGTCAGAAATCTAGTGTACAGATATGAAGGCTCTTTGATCCAAAATCCGGGTTTCAGAACTGGCTGCGAAGTCCAATACAGTTCATACGGATCGACTGGATATGATCAAAATTTGAGCTACAACGTGAGGAACTTGAAGCAAACGATGGCGGCTAGACTCGCCGTAAGTTTTAAAGTATTTCATCATAAACGCTCGAGGAGAAGACCAAATTGTTCCTGATCATTCCGACAGAACCGTTACACTGCAGATGCCCGGTGAAAGTCTTGCCAGAAATTTAACAGCGGAACAATTGTGATTTTCAAGAAAATGTCACAATTGTATAATATTCATGCAGCAAGCTCTGCTATGTTTTGAAAGTAGTAATGTCTTGGAACACGTTGGTTGCATACGCTAAAATAGTTTAAGATAGCTACAGACTAGATCATATAACCCTCTGGGTCGTCATCCGATTTTTTCGGCGAAATTTTCGTCTAACGACAAACTGTTTCTGTGTGACTAGAGTCAATTGCACAACATTTATACATGACAAGAAGCATCATGGCGTATGCACGACATACCCGCTGGAAAAACATGAGCATACGGTTAATCTTGGAGCATTTCGGCAAAGGTACTTTGACGACATCTTATCCGTGTCGTAATCTTTAGTGCTTCGAACAGTCTTCAAACCTGTTCATGTAACGTAGGCTTATCCCGGTGGTCCAAGAGCGTTGCATAAAATCTGCCATGGATGAAACCCGGAAATTGCACAAGTTTGTCTGGTAAACAACGGGCGAGATGGCAATCTTTAGAGCTTGAACGAGAGCGAAAATTCCGATTTGATCTGACCCCTAGCGGGAAGACATTCATTGATCCACATTTTCAGAACCTAACCTCAATGAATATGGCATTTTATGCGATTTTACCCGGTGCGTTTCAACTACGTTTCTAGCCGACTATTTTGAATGAACCAAAGAGTTTTTCGGGCCACTAGATGGCGGAGACAGGAACAAAAGGTGAAGCAATACCTACAAGTCTGCCGAACGACCGAGTCTCACCATCGCCGCCATCTTCAGAGATGCGCACCAATCCCAAGCGAAATTTGATGGGCTGTCCTGTCGCTTGGTCCACTGCTAAAGGCCTAAGGGATCAAGCCCAAGCGAAAATATGCAGGACTTCTTGTTGCTTTGGGTGCAATGCTGAAAGTATGGGCTACCAAGCCCACGCAAAATTGTACGGGATCATTCGAGCCCCTTTGAATTTTATGCGCGCGAAAAGGATGTGTTTCTGAGAAAATCGAGCTGAAAATTGAAAGACGATGGAAAAACATGCCGTTTCTGCAAAACACATAAGTGAAAATTTCGTAATAATTAAACTTGAAAGAAGGTAAGATTTTTTTATCGATTACGTGTGTAGAGAATAATTGTGTTCAGTGCAATTGAATTTAATCGGTGCATCTGTCTTGGTTTATGTGTAATGTACATTATAGGTACTGATCTTCAGTCTTTTTTGAAACTTGTGACTGGCTAGACTTGAAATGTTCAAAGCTGGACTAGGTTCTAAAATTTCAGAAAAATCAATCTCACTTATTCAATTTTAACTACCCACTCGAAAGTTACTTTTCTTGCCCTTTGTCAATTGAAGGCGTTTAAAAATTTTACCATCGTAGGACTCGAACAGGATCACTTGAAATTCCTCAGCTGCCGCTGCTCCCGCTACCACGAGAGGGACACAAAACCCGAGACTAACTTTGAGAACTTGAATTTTGACACTTGGAACTGTATTCACAGGCTGACGAACAGCGAAGGTCTTTTGTCTAACATTCGTTGAATCTTTATTCCAGCTGATCTAGCGCCCGGACGCTTTCGTCATCTTACTTTACTTCACCTTTATTGCTTGACCTTATTGCTTGATTTTGCAAAAGAAATCATGCAATTCGTGGATGGTACTTGTCGTGGGTACCTGGATGTATATTTACTCCTTTGTGGTACCGAGGGAGGAGATTATTGAGGATATGATTAATTCAATCTAACATGTCCTAATCCACTTCGCTACATAAACTGTTTATCTCATACATGTACGAGCTCAATACTTTCCCTTTCTCTTTTTCTTGTCCCCTTCTGAACCCGTAACTACTCCCAGTAACTACTCCTCCGGCTGCAGAGCCAACAACATCAGCGCCCAAAACCGTGGACGGGTTCTGCTCATTACTGTTCGCCATCTAGAAAAGATTACAAAAAGAGTTATTGAAATCGGCTGTTCTTCACCTATTCACCTACATTAAAAATAGCAAGGCTTTAAATCACCTACGCAAGCAACCGCCTTCGGCGGTTGCTTGCTTATATAAGAGCGAGAGAGCTTGTTTTTTCAATGCTAATGCATACGTGTAGGTGAGATAAGATTATCATACGTTTAAATGCATGCAGGTTGTTTGTGGTGAAAAACGTTGCTATGGGTATTTGTCAACAATTGAATTGTAAACAAGAAAGCGACCGGGAAATCTGTTTCACCTGGCTCAACGAGTTCTACCTGGAGGAGGGGGAAATCGGCGGTCCTGGAGTCACCGTCGAAATTGACGAAACAGAAATTGGCAAACGCAAGCATAACAGAGGTGAGTATCTTGTTTTGGTTGTCAAATTAGCGGTTTTGACTGTTCAAAAGGGGTTTAAGTGGGTTAGGTCAAAGGTCAAACCTATGGGAGTTCGATCACGTTAGGTTAGGTTAGGTTGTGTCCTTGGTGTCTGACGGGGATGGGTTATTGACGGGTCGGGTCAGAGGTCATTCTTTTGGTTACTAACTTGCTTTTGCAATTTCTAGGTAAACTAGTGGATGGCAAGTGGATCTGTGGCATGGTTCACAACCCCAGTCACCGGGACGACCTGATTCAGCACAACGGCTAACACTAGTCACCATAAGCCAAAATTCGGAACTCACCTACACAGTTCAATTTGTGCAACCATTACCATAGCAACACAATCACCATTCAATAAACCGCCGCTACTTTTTATGCCGCATGCTATTTCATATGTAGGTGAATAGGTAAAAAATATCCTTGAAATCAAACTGGTTACAAGGAATAGCGTGAGTCGTGTAAGTCAAAGGCTTACGGGCGGCGTTGCTGTATAAGTTTGGGAAGATCAAAGGATGAGCTCGGATGGTGCAAAAGCGGAGCTCTGGGCCGGAGCAGCTAATGCCTAGAATGATTCAAGGTCAATCATTAAATTTAAATCCGGGGGCCATTATTCAATCATCCAGAGGTCATCGCAAAACCAGTGACTTATGAAAAATTATCGGAGCATAGATAGATGAGAAGGGCAACAAGGCTCGCTATGTTGAAATGCCCGATCTGAGCGCCGCCAACCCGGTATGTTTTCTGGGTAAGAGGAGGAAGATAAGTTACGCTGTGAATACTGAGCAAATCACATCAATCATCGAAGATCAAAAAAGACAAGTGTCCCCACACGGATTGTGGATACGTCACGTTTGTAAAGGCGACCCTTATTCAGCATATGAGCAAGGACCAAAAAGTTGTAAGTTGTAAAGTGGAGTCTTGCCTAGGCCCGGCTCCGTAGCCAGTCAGTTAAGTGGGAAAGATTAGAGTGACAGAAGCTAGAATAAAAGTGTGCCAGACCCAATCATCTTTCTTGACCCCATTTTCCCTGTGCAAAGATCCGATAGGCTGACATAAGGCTGACCTGCGGATCACTTCAGGGTATCGAAGGCACCCGTAGGCCCATATCTGACCTTGTAAATCCATTGTATCCTTGTAAATGTGTCGCTTGTCCAGCTGAATTGGAGTTCCGATTTCGCCCTGCAATGGAGGACCATGTACGACGACATTTCCCTGCAGACGGTCGGATGCAGTTGCGTAATGAAGGACTAATATATTTGAAGTGTGTAAATGGGCATGAATGTGCTGGTAGGGTTGTCGTTTTTTGGCTTGCCGTAATCGAAGAATGCAAATGCATTCCGGATGTGAAAAAATACGATTGAGTCCGTACAGTTCTCTGCAGAATGACTCGTCTTAGCACCGTCTTGACAAAGGCCGCCTCACGGGATCGCCCTGTATTTGTACTAAAGTCTTGTAAATGGTGCCTCATTCGTAGTCGTCATAAATGGTGTGTACTTTCCTTTGGCCATGGACTTCACAGTTGTATTCGTCGAGACCGCCAAGATGTGTGTTCATAGTAGCGGCACAGTCGTCGCCTCTGAAGAACTGAAGGTAGGGCACTATCCAGATGTTGTAGTTTATTTCCGTAGGATTCTTCAAAATTTTCTACAGCTCTATATGACTTGAATTGGCGAAGTTCCGACACTTTGAAGAATAGGCATATAAAGTCATCAACATCATAATGTGACCGCCGAATGGGCAAGTGTTCGTGAAATTACAGCCATCGTTATTTGAAATCTTATTTCTCCATCTCAGCTATGGGAAAAACCGAATCAGTCCTTCGTAGAAGAGGTAAGGGAAGGAGCAAATTTTGTTTGACAATTTGTGAAGTCGCGGCTTTTTTTTCAGCATAGTTGTGCTGGACGAAATATTTTGTCCAGTGGACTGTGGACAAAATTGGTTAAAACCAATTTTTGCCAAAACCCCTCGTGAACAAATTTTAAAGTGAACAAAACTAAAGGGATAGTTTTGGACATTTCAAAGTGAAAAATGAAATTATTCCAGTTATTATGTCTTTATAAACCCAGATACGTAGTTTTTATGATGTAAGTGAGCTTTAATTATGTTCAATGAGCATAATTAAAGCTACCTGCATCATGGTTACATGCTGGGGCCCTATTTTGTCCAATTTGTCCATTTTGCCCAATATTGTCCATTTTGGACGGCCACTGGACAAAATAGCCCCGAGTGGACAAAATGCAAACTATGTTTTTCAGCAGGTTCTTTGAAAGAACAAAAAAAAGTTGTAACAAATTGCGTGAGAATCAATTTAATCAATCTGAACTTGAATACATTCCGTCTCCATGAACTGCATCATCATTTCTTTTTAACGACCAATTATCAGCGAATTTGTTGTCGCATTTCTGACAGCATATTTCCTTGTGGACCTGCTGGGTGTGATGCTGCAGTTCTCCAGAGTTTAGCAAAATTTGACAATGTGGGCATCGCTTGTCTTCAGGTTGATTTTCTATTAAAGCAAATACTTTGTATTTTTAAATGTCCATCGTGTAAACAAACCTACTCAATTTCGAATAACGGTAAAGCTCACCTTCATTGTGGTACGGTTGCTTGGAGTTTCGCATACGACACCCGCGCACGCAACATTTTGTACGCGACATTTCATACAAACGAACTTGTACAGTTGGCCCTTTTTTGACCAGTTCGTTGACTTGAAGTTCACGTGCCCAGCAGCTTCATAGTAGTTTTCTTTTTCCAAGAAACTCTAACTCCGCCCTTGACGGCTGTGACCGAGCTTTGAGGACAATTGCTGTCTACGCCCTTAACTTGCTTCAAATGCATGGGAGACGAGAATACGAGTTCTTCACAATTCTTGGCATTCCAGAAGTTCATCAAATACATATCTTATTTTCATCAGCTGGCCCTGACTGAACTCTTTTGAATGCTCTTCACAACTAACTCCAACAACTCCCGAAAAATCTCCGCCTTTATCTAAAGGTCGTGGCATCCAGGCTTGAAGACCTTTCGGCTCCCAAGCGTTAAACCGGATTCTGAGTTCGGATTTGCCACTGTTCTCCAATACGTTCCAGCGAAACTCGTCAAACTTGGGATAAAGTCAGTCAGAAGGGCCTCTCCTCCGTGAAAAGTTCCTCTTACATGTGGATGACGAATACTTACTGGTTTCTCATTCGGAAACTCGTGGGGCGCATTCGTTGAGCCTTGTCCTCCGTGTTCAGGATGATGTCGATTGTTGTTGGTGTTTGGACAGTTTTGGTCGAAGAATTACTCCTGTATGTTTTGCCGTCGTTAGTGCCGCTTCAGCAAGAGATTGAAAAACTGTTTTTCAAGGAAAGCTTGAACACGTTTGCCATTTGGGAATTTTGATTGCGTCAGTTTAGATAAAATCCGCGTCTGGTTCCAGATTCCTTTTTGGAGGGATTTTGTGGTTTGAATAATTAAATATCTATGCAATGGCTGCTGTTGTCATAGTTAAAAGACAAGTTCGTATTCATATCTACTCTTCTGGCCCCCATTCCTTAAATCCTCAATCAACAACTTCTTCTTCACCATCATCATTACTGTCAAGAGGTAGTGCTGGTAAACGTCGACTGCCACCTGATCCACTACATCTACTGTCCCTTCTACGTCGTCCAAATCCAGAACGGTTGGGATGTTGCTTGTTTTGACCGATAGTGGTAAGAATATCATTACAGCATTCCCCACACCCATAACAACCGTGGCATTTCGTTCGATGGTGGCGGTAGGTGGAGCTCATCATCGCTGCTTCTGCTGCCAAACAAAACAATGGCGAATTTACTCTGCAGCTTCTCCAAAAGCCACGAAGAATTTCGATCACTGCTTCTGTAGGTCAGGAAGACGATCAAACCGTCGATGATCAAGCTCAAAATCGTTACAGCTGTAAAACAGCAAGAATAATTTTACGATAGTAGTCAGCTATGAAGAGTACTCTCCTTGATATCGGTGATATCCGAAACTTTGCACATGAACTTCATACCGAACTGACAATGAGAGCGCAGGATACTCAATTTTAACATGGTCAAGTGACCCATACCGTTAAATATCCCATCACTGGGTGGGAACAACTGTCCTAGTTCTGGCTGCTGATTCTCGGTGTCACCCAGGTATAATTCAGAAAAAGTTCGCAGCAGTTCTTTTATGGCGTTTAACGAGCAAACATTTTAGACGTCAAAAACATTGACAAAATTTCAACAAAATTTTCTAAAATTCTGTTTGCTAACCTCTAGGGCTATTGTTTGATCCAAAAATACACAAAATAGTGTGAAATGGTGTTTAATCGCCAAACAAAGTTACAAGGAGGCATCTTCGAACAAAAAGTAATTTTTCTGTGATAATCAGAATTATGACAAAGTGGGGCCCTTTGCATTTGAAATTTCGTCATACAAAATGTTTGGATATAAAAAACAGTTTTTGTTGATTTGACCCGGGTAAAACGGAGCATGCGCAGCCAGTTCTATGCCAGTTGTTTCCACCCTGGTGTATGCTATTCAACGGTATGTTGCTTATGTCTAGATTAGAGTTGTCTATCCTGCGGTGAGATTTAGCGATTTAGCGCAAGTGTCGAAAATTTAAAAGATACAATATAAATTCGGTACCAACTGTTCCTCAGCCCACCTTTCACACAATCCGTCCAGTATGAAATTCAGGCGATCAAATGTTACACTTGTCAAACTGCCTTGATGGCCAGAACGACAGATAATCAAAATGTCTGCTTTTCAACATCGCATTTTGACCGTTAACGAAATACCAACACACAAACTGTATTACGCTGAAAAATCATACGTGTTGCTGCCTGCTTTGGCATAGTTGAACTTAAAAGTCGTTTTATTATTGTTAGTTTTTAAAGAATCAATCCTGTCAACATCGAATAACGTATAATATCTGGCATTTGAAAATATTATTGCAGTGCTTTTCCGTCCGAGAACTCCCAAAACTCGCAAATGTCTCCGAATGTAGGCCGATCGTCCGGGCTGATTTGCCAGCAGTGCATCATCAGACTATCATAAATTTCGCCAGTAGCTAATTCCGGTTTTTCCAAACG
>JAQGBJ010001321.1:0-24197 GCA_034698345.1 Sphaeridia pumilis | reverse complement strand
AAATACTGTAGAATTTAGATGCAAAGTTAGATGTAAAAGTAGAAGCTAATTGTCTGCCATTTCGCCGCACACACCTTCAAATACCGCACTTTGTTCAAACTTATGCTCTTATTATCAGCAACTTTTGGTGATTGTTCAAAAGTGATCGAAAGGCGTTGAGTGTTGTTCAAGTCTTGATTGATTTTCGATTGTGAGAATGCGACATTCCAAACAGATATTATAGAAATGTACGTGTAATCTAATCCTTAATAGCCTATTATTGGTTAGATAGGTTCTTAATAGGCATTCGAGAATATTTAATAGTATGTCGATATCGAAAAAGGCATGTTGAAGGAAATGGTGCTCATCAGGAGCTTAAGATAGCTATGTAAAGGACACAGAACACGACGATGAGATATATGAGTTCTATAGAGTTATGAGCAACGTTTGTGGACGAAGTGTTCTTGATTAATGCTTACTCAATGACTTTGTGTTCTCTTGTAGTCCAAAACGTTTATGTCAGATCATGTATCCATTTGTAGGTGATAGCTCACTTCCAGTCAGATTAAAATGCTACTATCTAACGCTAGATCCAATCGGCCTAGAACCTGCAATAATGAATGTAGAAACAGGAATCTCGTCTTGATGTAGATGTATATAGTAATTATGTAGTAGCTTTAGGCAGGAGAATTCATCTGTTGTATATCTATCTTTTTCGCGTCCGTTGTCTTCAAAAAATATATACTTATGAGAAAAATGAGCCATGCTTTAGAGTAACTAATTGGTAGATGGAAGTTCAACTGGGTATCTAAGCAAATTGCGATTCTGGGTGGAAGTTTTTTTTAGCAAGGAACTCCGATCTGCGTCAAAATTAAAAAAGGCTCTACAACGTATGCAATTTTTGCCGTCACAGTTATTCTACAATTTTCGTAATGTGTTCTGTTGGGCTCTTCTTTGTGATCATATCTGATTGATTTAAGCTCGATATTCTTACGGTGACCGCGTGTGTGTAAAGTTTGTGGAAAACGCAAGATTATATGGGGAAAATTTCAAAGGCGTTTGCTCTGAAACAGCAATAACCCAAGCCGCATTAGACGGTGCTAGTGAGTTTTCGAGCCCCGTAATTCTAGACCTTGAATTAAAGAATGTTGATCGTGTTAATCATACGGTTTTGGAGCATTTAGCGGCAACTTTGCCGGCTGAAGCTTGGCTGAAGCAGGCAGCTTCTAATCAGTTTTTTGAAGGTATATGTCCAGGAAGACTTAGTTTGCATTTTTACGAGGGGTGCTGCGGATAATTCATGGTATCTTCAGCTCGAGCGCTCGTTAGGGAAGAAACCTACGTTTTCCAATGGTAGGCCTGCTCGTGGGTCTAAGTCCATAGACTACGTATACTATATAATTGTTTGATGCAAGTGTTCGATGGTCTTTCAAGTTTCTCAGTCACTAATTGTCATCCCGTGGTCCACATGGTGATAACAAGTGGAGTTTTATTAGCAACCCGTTGTCTTTGAAATTGAGGCGTACTGGAATAAATCCTGAGTGAATACAATTTAAAAAATAGAATAGGTTACTCTCTATTGTTGGGGGAGCAGCAATAGATGAAAGATTCGAAAGGGCAAGATTCTGAAAAAGTTTGTTTGGTTAGGAAGAATCAAAATTTGTATTAGCGATACTGTTATTCTACTTTTTGGAGCTCGGCAGGATTCAAGATTGACCGGGCCCAACGTAAAAATTCCAAGGTGTAACGTTTGATGGCTGCTTCAATACGGGATAACACGGCCAGAACTACAAAACTGGCGATCATCGTCACCAAGTTTATATACATCTCTTCGAAAGCCGGGCTTTGCGTTTAAGTCAGGTTTTAGGAACTGTACAAAAAAGTACATTCAATTGCCAAATTCTTGCAGCGTTACTGCGTGAAATGAACAAAGTCACGGTTCGTAGGTACACACTTCAAGTTTTGTTGACACGAAAAAATCTGCTTCTTCCGTGTGTGTTGCGTTGACGACGGAGGTTGACTGTGCTTGAGCTGAAGCCCATATCAAAGCCACCCCCAACCCAGTTAGCGGAACATGGATCATAGCTGACCTATGAAAACAATTCACCTAAAAGTGGCTTTCATTTCGTTGCTTTAAATCTGTTGGTTACGATTACGCTCGTACCTTTCGCCTAGCGCGTTTTTCAAGTGATCATCAATCACATAGCCGACTCATTTTTTTGGCCTCATAGCCAATTCTGGGTTGCATACCGACAACAACTTCAACTTGGTGGAACTTTTCTTTTGAACCTGTCTCCCGTCCACGACGTATCTCGCTTCTGGACGCTCAAATTCTAGCTAAAAGACGGTGTTCCTGCCCGCGGTTTGCTGACCTTGAATTTTGAAGCGTCTTCTTGGATTTAAGAAAAGAAGCCGAAAAGTCCCAAAAGCTGGGATACGTGAACAATTTTGGTTCAAGGACGAGCTCGTGAAAACGTGTCGTCAGCTGAGTAGAAAATGTTCCGGATACACTGGTGCTTACTATGTGACTTCGGATGAAATCCATCTCCGGCCACTACGACCAGGACGCTGTCACAGGCACTGGAATCTTGTTCTGAACAGAAGATCTTGTGTATGCACAAAGACGTTCAAGTGGATAGAATCAATGCTGTTGGAAACGTAGGGTCTCATTTCGTCGCAGTATCCGTCGAGCTAAAAAGTTTCAGGACTTAAAAGTCACAGATGCATATGCGAGTGTGAAAACAATTGGCTGTTGGAAGAACCCTGTTTACACATAATTTCCCATACAACGAGATATCCTGTGGTTAGTGAATGAATACTTTACTAACCAGAACCACCTGCGACGCTTCTAGTTAATTCACTTTTGTAGGATCTCTCGCCTGCCGTTTTGACTGCTTTTTTTGTGGTAAGTGTTACCACAAACGTTCAGCCTGAACAAATTAGACAGTCCATCACTTTGACTTGATTCATGACTGAAACGTAAAATGCCGGATTCATTGAACGCATTTTTATAGGAACCAAAGTAAAGAATGTCTTATTTGCTTGCGATTTGGCTTGTGAACCTCAGGACAACTATGTTATATGCTAAGGCTCGGCTTAGTTTTACTCGTTTTTAATGTGGTTTCCAAAAACTACATTAATCTCAATTTGTTTCAGTTGCACCAGTTCGGCCCGTCGTGAAAGCATGTCCTTGGAAACGATCGGTGCGAGTGTGTTCCATTCACCAAAAACTTGTACCAACCCGTAAACACTTCCGAAACAATTCTAATTTTAGCGACAAAGTATGTCATTTCAGCAAGTGACCATACGACATCACATTATATTTTTGGAGTTACGTGGCATGGAATAGCCATAGGGGAATAGATTCTGTTACATTCTAAGGCTTCAAAAGGCATGCTACTGGTAATTATGTTCAACTTTCCAAATCTATTCAGTATTTTTGCAATTAGAATTCGTCGAAACTGTTTTACATATTAAGTAGTTGAACCGCTATGACAGTTCAGCATGGTTATACTGTTTGAGGATCGCTTTTGAACCGGGGTCCGACCGTGGACACCGGAGCACCCGAGTGTTGGAATGACCCCTGGCGGTCGGACCCCGGAAGAACTGGGGTCGAACAGTGGACATTGGAACGCCTATCATTTAGCAGTCTTCCAGTGAAACGAGTAAAGTTGTCGCGAAAAATAAACGATGGTAACAGGAGACATAAATGAAGATTTTACACATTTCTTTGTTGTTCTAGACCAGGAATTGGGGACAAATGACGGCCACAAAACAAGCTAGTTCATGAAATAGAAGTGGTAGTATCATATGGGAAACACAAGCTGAAATAACAAAATAGCTTGAAAAAGCAAAGGTGTTCGAAGCAGAGTAGCATCCCCAGTCGTATTCGGTATTGCAAGCGAGTTTTGAACCCTAGTACCAGAACACAAATAAAAGTTAAAACTAATAACAAAAGTTTCAACACAACTTTCAGAATAGTTACCGAAGGCTTTGGATGGTAACTTGGTTTAGAAGGCAGCTGGTAGTCGGGGTAAGCTTGAGAAGGCGGGGGTCCTGGAGGGACCTCTCTGTAGTCATACGAAGGGTACTGAGGATACTGGAGAGGCTCTTGAGCTTGAGGTTGTTGGGGTAGAGCATAGTCGGGGGTTTCCAAAGGATAAACTTGGCCGTAGACTTGTGGGTCGGTGTCCGTGGGATATGTCTCGTAATCTACAAATGAAGTCGATGGTCCCCCAGGAGGACCGGGGACCAGGGGTACTTGATCTGGGTATTGGGGTAACAACGGAGTTTCTTGGTTATCAGTTGTTTCTGAAATTGAGGCATACAAAAAATGAACCCTATATACTGAATTTGACATCATAAAGCAGAGGTTTTACCCAAAGATCCCTCGACAGGGACCTCATCAACTGTGATTTTTACTTCGGACCCTCCTTCTGAAAGAGGAGGCTGCGGTCGCGGCATATAGATCTTTGGGTTCGGAGGCCCCTGAAGAGGGGCTTTTGGTCTTTGTGGAACTCGTATTGGGGGTCTCGGAGGAGGCCTTGGTTGTGGTACAATAATGGGTTTCCGAGGTGGAGTTTGATGCGTCCGTGGCGGAGGCCTTTGTTGGGGGTTTCTACTTTGACCCCCGGATGAAACAACCCCTGACGCCTGAGTTTGAGGCCTATGGATTGGTTTCACTTGAACTTGAATCTTGTGCATATGTTTTTGATGAGGCCTTGGGGTTCCTTGAATTACTTGCGGACGACCCCCGTTTGGGGGTCTTTGGTACCCCGTGCCTTGATGGCCTTGCCCATCCGTCTTTACAGGGACTTTGACATGGAATTTTTCAAAAGCTGATCCGATTTCGACGACTTGATGGGGCCCTTGGTCCGATTGGGAAGGCCTGACCCTTTGACCCCCTGAGCTCGGTTCTTGCATCCATGGAACAGTGTCTGTCAACGGGGGCGCTTCATCCTTGTGAGTGGGGGTCAATCTCTTGGTCCTTGTGTTCAGGTCCTGTCGTTCAGAATCTTCATACTCAACGCCTTCAACAACGTCGTCTGGGCCCGCGTCCACAAAGACTTGAACGTCTCTTTTTGAAGAGCCTGAAGCAACCACAGGTCGCACATGGACATCAAGAAGCCCTTCGGCCCTATTCAACGGGTATTCATCACCTTCCTCATCGATCTCCGCGCCAGATGGCGCTGCTGCGCCGTCTCCGGCTTCATAGTTGTAAGTGTTTGGTTCAGAGTTCTCGTCCTCAGCCTCAATGTTAATTACAATGGTTTGCATTCCTTCCTGTTATACAATCAAGTAGGTTTTAGCGTTGAACAAAATTCACGCTCTTGAATTCAAAATCCAAACCTACGCGCTTATCTCTTGACGCTGCTCCCTCTGGCGGCGCATCTCGACGTAGTCGCCTCGCGACTCTATGACTTTCCAGTAGTTCGCCTGATGCATTCGAAACTCGTTCAGAACTGTTGAGGCTTCTGAAACAATATTCGCATGGTTGGCCCTCTGATAAATTTGTTTTTGCTCTACCATCGAGTCCCTTGGTTGAGCCTTCACCCAAAAACGAAAATGCCAGTAAAGCCAGCAGAACTGGGAGCAGATTGAAGTACATTGTTTTGGCTCCAAAACTGCATTTTTAAACGTAATTTGTTCAAATATGTTTTTGTTTTAAGCGCTATTCGCATCGTGTTCATGGAAACACGAAGCCAAGTTTATCTTTCAAATATATGGGCTTTCACCCAATTTCGCAACTGGCAAAATCCAAAAATGTTTACGTGATGATTTGGGAAATCGCTAATGCTTATCGCAGCGGCCCCTGACGGGAACAATCTTATCGGCGGCATATTTATTAGCCAAACTTTATACAGCTCAAAGGTTTGCCGATTGAATATAGAATGATAAAAGCTATAAATTAAAACATCGCCGGTGTTTACCAAAGATTTCGCAATCTCGCCGACTGACAAGTTGGATCCAATCAAACTTCAGTCAGTCACTGGCGATCAGTTCAGCGTTGAATGTTGACTTGGTCCACATCGTTTTGAAAATGGCCAAAATTTCGCTACTTTTAGTCGCTTTAACGGCGGCTGTCGCCGCCGTTTCCGGACAGGCTTCTGATTTAGAATGGTGGCAAACGGCAGTAATTTACCAGATTTACCCGCGTTCGTTCTCGGATTCAAACGGAGATGGCGTTGGTGACCTGAAAGGTAAGGCTGATTTTTTAACTTGTTTTGCAGGGGTTTTGAACGAGGCTGAGTTCGGTTTTTTGTGCAGGAATCACCGGACAACGAAGTTACATTAAGAGCCTTGGCGTTGACGCCATTTGGATTTCGCCCTTCTTCAAGTCGCCAATGGCTGACTTCGGCTACGATATTTCTGACTTCAGAGACGTCGACCCGATTTTTGGGTCCATGAGCGACTTCAGGGATTTGACCAAAGCGTACCATGAGCTCGGTGAGTTTTGCGAGAGGCGCCGCTAGGCGGCGCCACTGTCGAGCGCTGGAGTTGATTCTATTTATCTTTGTGCTTGATTCCAGATATCAAGGTCGTTTTGGATATTGTTCCCAACCACTCAAGCGACGAACATGAATGGTTCCGAAAATCCGTTGAAAATATCAGCCCTTACAACGACTACTATGTTTGGAGGCCTGCAAAGATGGATAACTCAAGTGGAACTCCAATTCGAGTACCACCCAATAACTGGGTTAGTAGTCATTTAACATTGAAGTGATGTTTGTTTCTAAGGATCTTAATTTTGAACCGTTTTTTAGGTCAGTGTTTTCGGTGGCCCCGCTTGGACCTGGAACGAGAAACGTCAAATGTACTACTTGCACCAGTTTGTAGCTAAACAACCCGACTTGAACTATGAAAATCCATTGGTCCGCAACGAAATGCTATCGGTCTTCAAGTACTGGATGGACAATGGCGCTGACGCTTTCAGAGTAGACGCTGTCCCTCACATGTACGAAAGCGACTATGACAAAGACGAGCCCAAAAATCCTGATGCTGACAAGCCTGAGAATGCCCACTGGAAGTCTGACGAACACAGATATTGGCTCCATCCATACACCTACAACTTGACTGGAGTTTTTACCTTTCTTGGCGACGTCCGAGCCCTGATCGACCTTTATTCTGACCTCGAAGGTCACAAAGACCGTAAAGTGATGATGGTCGAAGCGAGCGTTCCACTTGAGTACGTTCACAATTATTACGGAACCCAAGAAAGGCCCATTGCCCATTTTCCCTTCAACTTCCAACTTCTGAATCCAAAAGCTGACGCGACCACCGGCGCTCTCAAAGCCGCTGATGTCAAGACCTACGTTGACAGTTGGTTCAAGGACCTGGAGCCCAGAAACTGGCCAACTTCTCTGGTGAGTGGGTTCAATCGAAGGGTTTTTTTGGAGCCCTTGAGAAAGTTTGAAGTTGACCTTTTGACCCGCAGGTCGGAAACCATGACCAAAAGCGCGTGGCGACTCGATGGGGCGCAGGGAATCGTGACGCTGCTAATTTGATCAACTTGTTGCTGCCTGGAACTGCAGTCACTTACTATGGGGAAGAAATTGGTATGTTGGATCGTGAGCTTACGTGGGCAGAAACTCAGGACCCTGCAGGGTGCCAGGCGGGTCAGGAAAATGACCGTTACAAGGAGTTCAGCAGGGACCCTGCAAGGACCCCCATGCAATGGCATAATTACAACATTAATGCAGGTACGCAAAACATCTGTTTTCCAGGGGGCCCTTAAGGGCCCCCCGGGGGGGGGCTTGAAAGGACCACTAAACTACTTCAATTTTTGACCCTTACAGGTTTCTGCGACCCTGACGTTGAACCATGGCTTCCAATTAGCGAATTCAAGGAACTCAACGTTCTCACCGAGTCTAGAGTCCTTCGAAGTCACCTCGACGTCTACAAGCGCGCTTTGCAGCTCCGCAAGACCAACGCTTGGAGGTCGAACACTCACAACCTGGAAACGAAGGTCTTTGGCGGCGACTTCGGCTTCGCCCTCAGGCGTCTTGACCCACTGAATGTGGACTCTTTCCTCCTTGTCGCCAATTTGGGAAGTGCATCAATCACAGCTGACTTGGGACCAGTGTTCACTGGTGAAGGCGTCAAACCACTTCCTGCTACTGCGAAGGTTCTTTTTGCCAATGCTGAGTATACCGGAGCTGATGGGTATGAGTTTCTTCTGAAGATTCGGTTGAGCTTTCAACGGCGATAGTGAATACATGTATTTTTTCAATTTCAGCTCCTCAGTTGCAACCAACGCTGTGACCCTGGCGCCCTCCAGCGCCGTCGTCTTGAAGTTGGACCCTTAAAGTTGTTTTCTGATCATTTATATTTTCATCATTGTTCAACTTGCATTAAATCTGACACTTGATTAAAGGAACCTGAATTCCAGTTTTCTTTTGGTATAATAAATCGCATATATTCAATACACAATACAGCTGTTTTGCAAAAAATCTGTGATGATGGATCACGTTCACTAGTTGTGGCTTTGATTCTGATAAGAAACGTAGATGCGAAAAGAGCTGACAAGTTTCAAGATATAACTCAACACGATAATATAATTCCATATTACATATATGTGAAAGCTAAAATACTAGAGCACACTATCAAAGATTCTCGTTATCTATAGAAACTTTATTGGAGCATGAGAATAGTTGATGATGATGGATCAAGTTTGTATAATTTAATCAGACTTGTTGTTTGCTTGTAGATTTTTAAACTTTGGTTAGACTTTGGTTAGACGATTGCGTATATCCAATTATGTAGCTGCTGTAGTGTCTAGAATCATAGTAAAACAGTGGAACTTTATTTCGTTATCGGTCAAGTATAGAATTCTTACAGTGCAAGATGAAGACGAAACCCGTTAAACCTCGTAAATCAGTAGCCACCAAAGCGTTTCTTGAAACAAGTGTAATTTTCAACTTGAGCTTGATTTGCAACAAGTGAGCCGAAACCCGAACAAAACCTTGAAAAATCGGACCGCTGGGATTATGGCGAGTTACCTTGTTGAAATATTCAAGTTTTGGGTTTTAGTGTTGATTTATGGATTCAAGTACATTGGACTTCACTACTTTTCACAATTGTTCAAGTCCAAGAAGTACGGCAATGCAGACAGGATTTGTGTGCCGCCGTCGTGTTTGACCGACGAGACTCTGGGACAACATCAATA
Source organism: Sphaeridia pumilis (assembly GCA_034698345.1). Classification (NCBI taxonomy): domain Eukaryota; kingdom Metazoa; phylum Arthropoda; class Collembola; order Symphypleona; family Sminthurididae; genus Sphaeridia; species Sphaeridia pumilis. The sequence continues at coordinate 15,052 of JAQGBJ010001321.1, read as the reverse complement.
CGCCAAGTTTCAGGTAGCACTTGAATTTCTGATTTCAAAAACTCAGTTAATTAATGCTAGTTTTATAGCTTTTAATCAATACTTTGTCGTTTTTTACAGCATTGCAAATTTCATTACGTTGAAAAAGGCGACAAGAACAACAAACTCCTACTTCTGATCCACGGATTTCCAGAATTTTGGTACTCTTGGCGACACCAGCTGAAGAAGCTGTCGGCTTACTATTGGGTTGTTGCCATTGATCTTAAAGGGTTCGGAGAGTCGGACAAACCGCTCAGCTCAAGAGACTATGACGTTAACGTACTTGTGAGGGAACTTCGAGGGTTTTTAAAAGTGCTGGGTACGAAAAAAAACAAATTTTTGCCAAAAATTGTAACAAAGCGAGGTTGAGAAACTGACATTTTGTTTGTAGATAAAGAAACATGTACCTTAATATCACACGGATATGGAGGCCTCCTCGCCTGGCATTTCCTGAACCGGTATCCGGACTGCGTGGACAGCCACGTGGCCATTGCAAGTCCGCATCCATCCTCGTTCTTGGCTGAGTTGGATATGAATCGTGTTTCGAAAGCAGGGTTCGTTCCTAAAATACCTTTATTAGTTTTTCTAATAACGTTACGAGCAATGGAGTAATTAAAATTATTTTTGTTCCCGCCAGATGGCACTATTTCTGTATGATGCCACACTACCCCTTCCTCGATGTAACAAAGGAAAACTTAAAGATTTTTGACGATGCATTTTCAAGACTGATCTCTGGAAACAAACAAAACTTTAGTCCTCAGGATATGGACGCTTACAAATATACCTTTTCCAGGCAGGGTTAGTGTTAATATATTACATTAATCCAGGTTGGTTACATCTCTCCCCCTTTGATTTTTTTAAAAGCACGTGGTTGCTATTTTGTATTTGCAGACGACTGGGTCGGTCCAATAAACCTCATCCGGTGCCTCATGCGGGAGAAACTGCGCAGTAGCCCTTTTAAGCGGAAGCTATCGGTGCCATCTCTGTTCATAATTGGGAACGCCGATCCTGTGATGAACTTGGAGATGATTTGCAAGTCGTCAGAATTTGTGGATAATTTCACGTTGAAGATTGTTGAAGGCGGAGGACATTATTTGCCGCAAGAAATGCCTAATTATGTAAACAGTCTTATTCTAGATTTTTTGAAGCGTAAGTTTATAAAAGTTAAAGCTGATAGAATTTAAGAATTTACGGAAATAGTAACTAAAATTTTAAAATTTTGCAGTCCCTGAAGTACAAGTTCCAGCGATCGACACCGGGAATGACGGGGGGTTAATAAGGAAGATGCTGGGGGCGGGAAAAAATGTGGTCTACAACTACAGCAATCAGGTTTGTGGAATATGGCGCTAGAGGGCGCTTGCGAAGGTTTTGTAAAATTCCAACCTGGTTTTTGTTTTAGGTATGGTCGAGCTCCGTTGATGTCGTGTCCAGAAGTGCTAGTTTTCCGAAAAAGTTGGCGGCGACACAAGAGATATTCCTGAATCATCATATAAGTTAATTGAAAATTGATTAAGCCATTGAAAATTGGCAATATTTCAGATGATTGATTGATTTTTTAATCCTAATCTGACACTCGATTGACCTGATTTTATGGATTTGATTAAAGAAAACAATTGCCTTTCTTCATTGTCTGGAAGAGAATAAGATAATCTAGAATTTACTAACTAATTCTAAAGTTAGAAGTAGCAAGCAATCATTTAAGCGTTGAATGTTGACTTGGTCCACAACTTTTTTGAAAATGGCCAAAATTTCACTACTTTTAGTCGCCTTAACGGCGGCTTTCGCCGCCGTTTCCGGACAGGCTTCAGATTTAGAATGGTGGCAAACGGCAGTAATTTACCAGATTTACCCGCGTTCGTTCTCGGATTCAAATGGAGATGGCGTTGGTGACCTGAAAGGTAAGGCGGATTTTTCTGATTTTTGAACCTGTTTTGCAGGTGTTTTGAACGAGGCTGAATTCGTTTTTTGTGCAGGAATCACTGCAAACCGAGCTTACATAAAGAGCCTTGGCGTTGACGCCATTTGGATTTCGCCCTTCTTCAAGTCGCCAATGGCTGACTTCGGCTACGACATTTCTGACTTCAGAGACGTCGACCCGATTTTCGGGTGCATAAGCGATTTCAGAGAGTTGACCCAAGCGTACCATGAGCTCGGTAAGTTTTGAAGGTGGCGCCGCCTAGCGGCGCCACTGTCGAGCGCTGGAGTTGAATCTATTATCTTTGCAATTGATTTCAGGAATCAAGGTCATTCTTGATATTGTTCCCAACCACTCAAGTGACGAACACGAATGGTTCCAAAAATCCGTTCAGAATATCAGCCCTTACAGCGATTACTACGTCTGGAAGCCTGCAAAGATCGATAATTCAACTGGAACTCCAGTTCGTGTACCACCCAATAACTGGGTTAGTAGTAACTTCGCAGTCTGAAGTTTTGAATTTGGCGGTAAAAAATCTCACCTATTTTTAAAATTTAAACAGGTCGGTGTCTTCGCGGGGTCCATGTGGGAATGGAACGAACAACGTCAAATGTACTACTTGCACCAATTCGTCCCTAAACAACCCGACTTGAACTATGAAAATCCGCTGGTCCGAATCGAAATGCTTTCGATTTTCAAATACTGGATGGAAAACGGCGCTGATGGCTTCAGAGTAGACGCCGTTCCCATGATGTACGAGAAAGAATATGATCAGGACGAGCCGAAAAATCCTGAAGCTGACCTGCCTGAAAATGCCCACTGGAAGGATGACGAATACCGATATTGGCTCCACCCACACACATACAATTTGACCGGAGTTTTCACTTTCTTGGGTGACGTTCGAGCTCTGGTTGACTTGTACTCTGATCTCGAAGGCGCAGGCGCGAAGGACCGTAAAGTGATGATGGTCGAAGCGGGCGTTCCAATGGAATACGTTCACAATTATTACGGAACTGAAGAGAGGCCCATCGCCCATTTCCCCTTCAACTTCCAGTTGCTCAAACCAGAGGCTGCGAAGACTGGCGAACTCAAAGCTGCTGAAGTGAAGACCTACGTTGACAGTTGGTTCAAGGACCTGGAGCCCAGAAACTGGCCAACTTCATTGGTGAGTGGGTTCAATCGATAGGGGTTTTTGGAGCCCTTGAAAAAGTATGAATTTGACCTTTTGACCCGCAGGTCGGAAACCATGACCAAAAACGTGTGGCGACTCGATGGGGCGCAGGGAATCGTGACGCTGCTAATTTGATCAATTTGTTGCTGCCTGGAACTGCAGTCACTTACTATGGGGAAGAAATTGGTATGTTGGATGTCTGGATTTCGTGGGAAGACACTGTGGACCCCGCAGGGTGCCAGACTGACGAGGAACGTTATGAGCAGTTCAGCAGGGACCCTGCAAGGACCCCTATGCAATGGCACAATTTTACTGCTACTGCAGGTATGACTGCTGTTTAGGCCCGGAAAGAGTCGACCCAAGGGCCCCCTTCGGGGGCCTTGGGTCTGAGTTTAGGGACCTTCACTAATTTGACCTTTGACCCTTGTAGGTTTCTGTGACCCTGACGTGGAACCTTGGCTCCCAATTGACGAAAAGAACTATCATAGCCTCAACGTCCTCACTGAAAATAGAGTCCCTCGAAGTCACCTCGACGTCTACAAGCGCGCTTTGCAGCTTCGCAAGACCAACGCTTGGAAATCCAACACTCACAACCTGGAAACGAAGGTCTTCAACGACTTCGGCTTCGCCCTCAGGCGTCTTGACCCCCAAAATCAGGACTCTTTCCTTCTTGTCGCCAATTTGGGAAGTGCAGAAATCACTGCAGCTAATTTGACGGCCTTGTTCCCTGCTCAGGCCGTCCAGCCACTTCCTGCTACCGCGACGGTTCTTTTGGCGAATAATAAATATCACCTTGAAGACGGGTAAGAATTTTGAGGAAAAGTTATAACGTGGATCATGTACTTGATTCAAATTTTGGGTGTTTATTTCAGTGAGACAGTTGACACCAACGCTGTGACCCTTCCGGCCTTTAGCGCCGTGGTTTTTAAATTGGATCCTGAACTATAAAATCAACAGCTTCACAAATTCAATATCTGATTTCAGGCTCGACCATGAAAATGGTAGACAAAACGGCACTTTGGTACTGCAAAATTTTGAGTTTCTTTGGTTCTAACGCCACTTCAGACAGTTTTCTTAAAATTTCAAAATGAAATTAAAGCGTTTGAAAAATCTTTGTGCAAGAAATTCAAGCTTGACCTTACTCAAGAAAATAACTTCGAAGCTTCGCTACTATCACAGGATCCCAAACACGCTTGGTCAAGACTTCCGAAGTCTCCAAAAAGTTTCTTGGATTCAGCCCCTCCAAAAGCTGCTTCACACACCTAGTAACAATTTTTTCACACTTCAGGAACTTGGCCAACTTCAAAAGTTCTTGAAGCTTCGGGAAATCATGGAGACCTTCAGGGCCCTCGGGGTCTGCAGAAACTGTTTCAACTAAGGCCCCCAAGACAGCCCGGCTACTAAAGTCCTCCAAATGGACACAAATGTGGTCCTCCATTAGCACCATTTGATTTCGAAGTATCTTGAATATCTTGAAGTAGTTCGTGGTCCCTGCTCGAGCCCCCCCCAGAAAAATCAGTATTTTATAGAACCCTATGGGACCCCTACAAACCCCCACACCCTTACCAAAGCCCCGCCTTTTCAGCACCAGCACGCCATCTCTAGTCTTCACTCTTATATCCCTTCCGCCCTCCGAGGGTACCACAGGGCACAAGGCCCCTGATCTCAGCTCCGACCCCAGACCCCTCACCCGCAACTTAGGCTCCGCCTCAACCCATGTACAGTATTCCATCTCCACTGCGAAAGTACACTTATGGTTCCATTCAACCCCGGCCCTTTCAAGGTCCTCCTCTTGTAAGAACCCCTGGAAGTTGTAAATGTAAGGGACCATACGGTTTTGGACAGCCCCCTTCAGGCGCATGCCTGCTACTAAAATTCAGGAATAATTTTCAGGCGCGAAATTCAGAATTTTTCCCGCCATTTTTAAAAGTTTTAACTCACCTTCAGATCTATACATTCTACCAGTCTCATCTTTGACCCCCAGCCGTACCAAGACAGGCACTCCTTCAGCGACACCAATGCCATCTTCTGGCGCGAGCAATTGTACTTCAACATCAAGCCATCCTTCCAAGGCGCTTTTGGTAACTACCACATTAGCACGCCTTGAATTGCAATCAAACATCCAATTGTAATTACATACTAACTGATTGAAATTAACGCAAACTTCCGACCATTCAGCTCTTTTTCTATAATCGTCTTCGTCATCTTCTTCGAACCGCAGCATTTGCGCAGGCGTAAACCTGTTGATTACAACGTATCTCCTTTTGGTCATTTCCGTTCTGCTTTTGCCGCCAGGCCAACAAACGGCGCTGTTATCTTCCTTTACAGCAAGATCGATAAGGGTTGCGAATTTTTGCGAATGCAGCTGCTCCATAAGACAACATTGTTTTACATCGTTTTGATTATCCACATATTTTTTCAAAGTTTCAAGTACCTCAGTCCTTAAAATCTGGTAGCTGTAAAACTTCTTTATTTGTTCGCTGCCAATAATCGGCGACCCATTAAACGGTCTTTTTGCATTTGTTTCATCTCGATTCTTGTGATTAATTCTTTGCCTTGTTGTTGCAGCTCCTCTTGAAAATTTCTCTTTCAATGCACTTAATCCACGAAACAGGTTTTGAATCGAAACTTGACTCACGCAAGCATTTGCCAATTGTCCCTGCAAAAGTTGCCATTTTGATCGTCGTCGTCGAATTACTTTTCCTTGGCTTGAAGAGATGTCCTTGGCGATGGATTTAGAGTGGATCGAGTTTAACCCTGGATGCATCTTTATAGCGTCAGAAAATCTGATTTAAATTTAGCGCATTGAGTAGCCATGACAACCTTGACATATCCTTGGATTTGTGCTGGTCATTCACCAAAAGCGGAAGAACTATATTTCTCAAGACGCTCTTGTAATATTATTGGACAATTGCATTTTTGCTGATCGCCATTTAAGTGATGCTGCATAAAGTAATTGATTGAAAACAGTCACTTTTTGCAAACATTTCTTGTCCTTCCTTGTTTGGAGGGTGCAGGAAGCGCAGCTGCGGAGCAGCGCAGCTGCGGAGCAGCGCACGCTGCGCGCTTTGCGCGCATGCGCGCAAAAGAGCGCTGATGATATCGTGGGGTACCGTTAACGTGGGAAAGGATAGAAAGTGAGCGCAAGGTTGAGAGAGTTATAAAGATGATGACAGCGATGAAGAGGCAGCGCGGCGTTTGTTGCGCTGCGCGCAACAAACGCTGCGCTGCCGTTGCTGTCAGTCAACGGTGAGAGGCGTGAGTGGTAACAACAAGAGTTTTTCGAGTTGGTGAGCGGAAGTCAACGTGTGATTCAAGTTTTTCGTTGTTGAAATCGATTGATTTCAAAGTCATGAAAATGACTCTGACCGATGAAGCGACGCCGGAAGAGCGCAAAATCGCTGAAGTAAGGGTCAAAATTTTTGTTTTTTTTCTCAAAAAAAATCGTGTTTTAAACACTGTTTTTCATTTGATTGTTGTAGCTGAAGGACAAAATTTCGGATATTGCCGAAACAGACTCAAAGTTCCAGGACGATTGTTACCTTCTCATGTGGCTCAAAGGTAAGCGAGTTGAAGAAAAATATATTGAAAGATGAAGCGCTGCGCTTTAAGCGTCAAATGTACCACTGACCTACATTGGCTTTCAAGTGTGGGCGAGAAGTTTGGTTTTGGTTTGACCAACGGTTCTTTCTGGGAAGTGTCAATATTAATGAACGACGCTTTTGGTTCACAGATGTCAAGTTTTGTCCCGATAAGGCTGAGGCAAAGATCAGATCGGTGAGTACGGAGGTAGAGAAAATGGTGGGAAGAGGCGGGAGGATTCGAATTTAAAATTTTGAATTTCCCGCTCTTGCAGTCACTGAAATGGCGCCGAGACATGGGCACAGATGAACTTGCCTTGGAGGATTTTTGTCCCAAGATATCAGCGGAATTCGCTACTCGCTACGACGGATTGTCCAAGGAAGGATGCAGAGGTGAGGGGCCATTTAGTGTGCTGAAGGGTCTGTCATGTTGGTTTGGCGGGAATTTTAAATTTTGCCTTTTAATTTTTTCAATAGTGGTAACTGTCCTCGCGGGCCTCACAGACTTTCGCCGCGCTTACGAAAAGTACGGCGCGGAGAAATTCAACACGTACTGGCGGCAAGTGATTGCCAAGTTGGAACTGGACGTTATCGAACTGAACCGGAAGCGCAATGCTAATAGCGCGCGACTTACTGCTGACTCTGTCCAAGGATACACTGTTGTGGTGGACACGAGCAACTTTTCGTTGAGGCAGATGCAGAATCCTAGAAGTGAGTCAAAACAACAATAACAACTTTCACTCTTATAGCGCGAGGCGCGCGGCGCCGGCTTGCGCTGAGGGGTATACATAACGTTGATAATAAATAGGACGAGTTTTCTTTCGTAAAGATTGACTGATGTATCTTTGGTCTTGGTCAGTTCCTTCCTGTTACGTAACATTTGCTTTTTGTGTAATTGCGCAGTCATAACGACGCTGATCCAATGGGTGCGAGAAACAGTCAACTATTACCCGGGTACCAACACCATCATTTATATCAACGGTGAGTAAATATTTCGGAGAAAATAATATTTGTTTGAGGCCCCAAGTGCATCGAGGAACAGCGCAGTTAATTGATGTTTGGATTGCACATTTCAGTCGGCCACATTTTCAAAATGATACTCAAGGTCATCCTTCCAATCCTCCAAACGCCCAGTCGTAAGATCGAAGTCTACGGCTCTGATCCAGAAGTACTTGAGAACGAAGTCTTCAGTCGGATTGATCCTGACCAGCTTTTGCTGGCTAAGGATTGGGTTCTATAGTCCTGCATTTCTGTGATTAATTCTACTTTTAGTTAGGTTTAGAAAGCACTAATGATAGAATTCACAATCCATTTCGAGCGTTCACTGAAAACCTTGTTAGTGCAAGCAGTCACTTGATTAAAAATGTAAAAAACTATCAAACGAAAAATAATATGGCCTCAGCCGCAAAAACCGCGTCAGCAATTAGTACCAGAACAAGGGAAATATTGACCCAGGTCCTGGACGATAGCAGTAAATTTGACTTGCGGTCATTGTGTACTATAAACAGCTTTAAAATCCGTCAAGCCAATAAAAATCTGTGGATTTCGAATATCCAACCTTTTGCAAGCCCAAGTGCCTGTAAACATTCGTAATGGCCCAAACTCGTCTCAAGGGTGCCACCGCGGGTACCTTTAGACCCTTAACTCAAATTTTATTTTTTTGGTAAAAACAAACTTGAGTTTCATCATGTTGATTTAATTTATATAGGATTCACAGCAGTCTCAAGCTTTTAACAATGCGTGTAGGAGGTAACATTGGTGAAGGTACGTTGAGCTACCAACATAACTAGTTTAAGTATATTTCGAAACAATACAACTATAGACATACAACAAACACTCTTCACGTAGCGCAGTTAGCGGAGAGTTCCTGATATTCTTTAGGCTTCCAGTTTGGTGCTTTGAAGTTTACAAAACCGGCTTGAGGTTGCTGAATACTGAAACAAAACAAATTTGTTTGTTTCAAGTTTGGACAAGGATCCAAACACGTTTAGACAAATTATTGAGGCTAAGTTACCCCTGTAGTCATGCAGGATTTGATTCAGGATAGAGTGCTCTTGGACGGAAGTAGACCTTTCAACCGAATTAAAAAGAACAACACAAGTGCTATCAATGATGAAGTAACGGTAAACGGCGGCAAATCTCAAGATGAAAGAATTTTGGAACCTCGTACAAAGAATGAATTAACGATTCAATCATAACGAGAATAAAAAACACATTACGCTGACAGTCACTTCAATAAGAACTATTGAATCTGTAAAGGTTATGGGTATTTAAATACACATTTGTACTCAAATATGGAACTCAATAAGAACACGTTGTATCTTTTATAGACTTATTTTACTAGTGCACTAAACCTTGAAAACAAGTACTAAAGCCCTGATTGGTCTAACCACCAAGCCTGCATATAAGTAGGTGGTGAAAAATTGTCGTCGCTGGTAACCGTAACCCTTCTTTTGCGATTGCAACGAAGGTCACCAATCATATAACGAACAACAGCAGCACCTATAATAAAAAACGTCAAAGATTAGGCAAATTGAAAATTCACACGAATTAGTTTCAGAATGCCCTTACCGATTGTGACCATTACAGTATTAGTGTCATTCAAACGTCTATTTTTTGGTCCACATCAAGAAAAAGAGCAAGAAATCTTGAAGAATATTGCGAGTACGTTGCCATCGTATGTTGCATATCGGTAATGTTGTGTCGTGGCCGTGAAGGCATTCTTCAGTAACAAAACATATCCGCATCTGTACCAGACTGAACAACAAAGTTCTCTGGTATTGCCGGCAATAATTCGGAGAGGCTAAACAATCGGATATTTTTCTCACTGTAGAAGCAAAGGTAGAATGATGTAGAAATTCGAACGTACATCCTTTTGTACTCGCTTTTCCGGGCGACGACGACTTCAACTCGTCGTTCTGCTGGATCCTGCAAGAAGACAAGCTGTCTGAGAACAGTCGAAGCGAAAGCTTGAAAGAGTAACAGTGAAATTGAGAAATTGAGCAGTGACATTGTAGCAAAAGTTTTTCATTTTTTCAAGCCAAAATGCAGTATCTTCTAATTATCGACGACGAGAGATTAAAATCTTGTGAGATGGTGTCTGTTCTGTAATCCTTGTGGATTCAGATCCAGTTACTTGCATCATGAAGGTCTCAACGATTTCTTCCCGGTTGGCAAAATACTAACAACTATTTGATTCTTAGTACTTGCAGGTTCATTCGGTGTAGACTGTGTTGACAATGCGGCTTCAAACCCCTGAGGTCTAGCAGGCGGCGATTCACTGGATTTGCTCATCTGTTCTGCACTTCTATCGCGGAATTGAGCGATTATAGCATTCATGCTCGGCGCATTTTACACACAAGTGATGATCAAAATCATGTGGACCAACACCACAACTGTAGGACAATTGGCAAGCAAAGCAGTTGCTAAACATTACTTGATGTTCAATTTCAAAATTCTATTTATTCACGTTCCAGCAACCAGACACAATTTAATTTATTTACCTTCATTTCCATGATTTTTTTTGTGACGTACTATACTCGAATTAGTTTCATTAGCTTGCTGTTGATACAAACCTTGGTGCACAAACATCAAATATGTTGTCCGAGTGTTCGCGTCAGTTATATTGGAAGATACGTGCAACCATCCAAATGCCATGTAGCTGGTTTTCAAAAAAACCTTTAATATTCTTTTGCATGGACACTTACTAAAAGGAGAACGAGCCTCTAAACGCTAGTCAATGTTTATGTGCTTACTGTTTGCCGATTTACATGACCTGAATACCCTTCTTTGTTTTGGTTACTGATGTTTTTTATTATTTACGTTCTTGAAACTGTAATTGATGCTTACGTAGCTCATAATTTGTTATCGGAAGGCTTGGATGCAAGAAAGATCGGAACAATTCCCAGATTGTGTAAAGTATCAAAAAACACGATCTAGAAGCATTGTGCAAGCAAATATATGGAGATGGAAAGCAATCTGGTGCTCATAACTTAATGCGAGATGTTGCTCTGGCAACATATTTTGCCTTGTCGTAGCAGCGAAAAGACGGTAACAACAACGGACTTTCTAATCTGCTTTCTCGGGTAGAACGGATGGATACTCAGTCTGCTGAAAATAAAGTTATTGCCAGATGGGTATACACTACAGAACTTGGTCTTGTTATGCATATGAATCTCCTGATATTGTTGGCAATCCCAGGCCTCGTCAAAGGAAACAAACTACCGCTGCAGCTGGTTTCAGGCCACGAGGCCCTAGTGTTATAACGTTCGAAGCCGTTGGACCTGATGGATCTTTTCGGTTTGTTGAAATTGACGCTACTGCCTGTCCAACTGAGGAAGACGATTTTGGCTGCCTTCAAGTAATCAAAAAGTCCCAGTTTATTTATAGCTATGGGTATCCATGGAGGCGACAAAATCAAACGCAACCTTCTCTACATGTTGGACTTAGCCCAGTGCCACTTGAACAAGGCATGTGTCAACCCGCTACTTCTTATGCCAATGTTTCCTGTATTTTTGAAGTCTATTGTAAAATATTGAAATAGATTCAAAGCATGAGTTATCTCATGAACGAAACAGTTCTTATGACACATCTGATAAAGATCGTAGTTATAGAACAGGACTTTTAACTGAATTTTCAGGAACTCAGTATCAAAATATATATTTGTCTAATTCACCTGTTTTGCTAATGAAAAGTACTCTTAATTTGGTTTTAATAAATTGGCTATAAGTTTTAACTGCTAGCATTTAACGTTGCCACGCAAATGTCTATAGTTTGCCATTTTTGCATCATCTGATACATAAATACGTATTTTGCTCTTTGCATGATCCTTGCAGTGTGTGTCTGGTTTTAACCAGGTGGTTTTAACCACCTGTCCAAAACTGGTTAAAACCGTCCAAAACTAACATGCCGTTGTCCAATTCTATTTTGGACAGTTCTTCCCGCCGAAATTTTTAAATTGTCAAGAGAAGAAAATTCTGATTTTATAGAAAATTATTGCAGAATCCACTCGAAATGCGTTTCAAGCTCATTTGAAACCTGAATCAGTGAGATAACTGACGTCCCTTGCTTTACTTATGATTAAATTTAAAGGTCTTCTAAAGATGACTTTGTTTTGGACGGTTTTGGACAATTGGACAGTTTTGGACAGTTTTGGACACTGTCCCTCCAAAATCAAACCAACTGTCCAAAAGACATACACTGGATCCTTGTCAGTTTGATTACAGGTTGAACGACGACGACCAGCTAACATGATCAAGTCAAGGTCATTTCAAGTTTTGCAGCGCAACGCTGCGCGCTGCGCTACACAGCTTCGTTATTGCATCCCATCTATCTCCACGCAGTTCAAACCTGCTAGAAAACTCTTTGTTTACACACACAGAATTGACTGACACATGGTTAGTTTTCGCAAAAAACTGGACAGCCCATTTTTCCTGTATCTCTGTAACACATGACAGAGACCACAAACCGGCTGAACCATCAAAAGCCCACAGGTCTTTTATGAGCGCCCGACCAGTTTCACTGTTCAATTATGCAACTTTTTTACGTTTTATTCGTTTCATTTCATCCAACTGATGATTCCATCCAGCACATATGTTCACGTACACGTTTTATGGGTTGGGAACGCAAAAGATAATTAAAGCACAAGAGAAAAATATGATTACCTTGAGCAAAATGGCAAAATTTACTCCACCAGTTCTGATCGAACCGTTGAAAAGAGCAGATCGTGTTCGTGCGAAAAATATATACGCGCTTCATAACAATGGCCCCTAATCCGGATTCAGCGACTTTAAAACAGCTTATTTCGCAGGTTGGTTTCAAGCGTTATATTTTTATTTATTACTACGAAACATGTGGCGTCAAACATACGGTTTTTTATCCTGCAGCTCAAGACCGAAATCGAGGACCTGATACCCGCCCACTCCCGCTTCTCCGACGACCTCTACCTACTGCTCTGGCTTCGAAATTACAATTTTGACGTGAATCTCACAGAGAAAAAGATCCGAAGTGTAAGTAAAAAAGATCAAACTTTTTCTTCAGAAACCAGATAAAATATAAACCAAAACCTAAACCCCGATCTGCGCATGCGCAGATCCAAAAATGGCGGGACGAAACCGGGATCGACAAAATGCTAGACCAGGAAACTGACCTCCTCTGCGCTCAACACTACTCGCTTCGCAAAGGCAAGTCCAAAACCGGTCGTCCTGTCCTCTATGTCGACGGCGGGAAAATCGATTATCTGAAAGTGTTCAGCGAAGCATCGCTCGAAAGGCAGGAACGATTCATGTTCAAGACGTTCGTGGAGCTGGAACGAGATATGATTGAGGCTAATCGGAGCAATTTTGATGGGAATCTAACCGTGGATTCGGTGAGTGGGATTTTCATCCTGGCGGATACCAAGTCGATTCCCTTAAGGGCTATTTTGACTCCGAAAAGTGAGTACAGTTATGAGCATATATTTTTTATCATCCATCGGGGCTTCAATTTTTCAAAGTATGGCTTTTTAATTTTTACAGTTGCCACGTTTTACATCAAAACGGCGAGCCAACTCACAACGTACTTTCCGGGGACAATTCAGTCCTACTACATTACGAATGGTGAGTGAGTGACAAGGACATCTATTAATATTGAAGTCAACTTGATTAATGGCTGTTATTTCAATGCATTGACAGCCCCAACGGCCCTCAACTTTGTACTTAAAGCAATGGCGAAAGTCATGAGCGGACCATACTTTTCGATGGAGTGTTTTTCCGGGCCGAAGGCTATTGAAGAAAATGTGTATCCTCACATTGATCCACAGGAACTCGAGACATTGAAAACATGAATTGAGATTTTAAAGCTTACGGAAATTACAATCAAAAGGTTCTTGAAAAAATTCTGGGCGACACACCTGACTTGAGCTTAAGTTTCCAACAGCGGCAGAAAGGCTGTTGAAAAGTAGATTTTTTCTTCTCTGCAAAAAATGTTGTTCCAGTAGTTTTTAAATATTGTCAGCCTATTAAGGTTAGGTTAGGTTAGGTTATCTTCGATGATTTAAACAATTTTTGTACAAAAATACAATTTCCAAGGGTAGATAAAAGTGGCTTTGCTGGCTCATGTGAAGCTAGCATTTTTGCAATTTTTTCAAGGCTCCACATTCTGCAATCGACTATATTTCAACAATGCACTTGTGGCTGAAAAAAATATTAAAGATATCACAAAGCTAATTCCCTGTTGCAGATTTTTCTCGCAGGCTTATATATATGGAGCAAATAGTACTTGAAAACTGGTTGATTACAGCCGCGCGATTTCATGCTCAAGGACGCACATATTAGGCTGAGGAGCGCGCGCTGCGCTGCGCGCTTGCATTTCTGCTTCTATGCACTTCAGTCAGTCAGCTGATGACCAGAAGGACGAGAGGCCAGTAGTGTTTGACGCTTGGAAATTTGTGAAAACAACAATATGTTGGGACCGTTGGAACAGGAGAAGGTTGCTGCAGTGAGTACCAAAAAATAAATAAACAAAACCTCAGTCAGATCTGCATTGGGGCCTCATTTATTTGGTTTTTGCAGTTGAAGCGCGCCCTTGGAGGACTGCCGGAAGAATTCCCGGATTTCAAGGATGATCTATACCTGCTCATGTGGCTCAAAGGTACTTTGAAATAGTCAATTAAGATAGAAGAAGTGCATTAAACACACTAGTTTCTTATGTTTTCAATTTTCAAAGGTTCGAAGCTGGACGTTGAAAAAACGGAGCAGAGGATCCAAAAGGTATATAAAAATCCAAATCTTCTGGTTAATGCGCTTAAAAGTTATCTGATTTCAAAAGTGTATGCAATAGTCCGTAGAATGGCGAAAACAAGCAGGCATTTACAAACTGGACGAAGGAGACTTCGAAGCAGAAATTGACTCTGCGATCATCACCAAGAAAGACGGTGTCGCTAAGGACGGAACTCCAGGTAGGTAGAGTTCCTTGATAATTGATGGATTGATGCAACGGAACTGAAGTTAACATCAATGTGTTTGATCCATTTATCAACAGTGATTTCCATGTGCTTCGGATCTACAAAAATGTACTCTTTGTACTGTGATGTTGAGCCGAAACGCTGGGACCGATACTGGAAGAAGATCTCGCGATCCAATGAGCAGGCGATGATTGCTGGGAATCGGAGTCGGAACGCTGCCAAGACTTCGGTTAGTCTCGATGATGTCCAGGGGATTTATATGGTTGTTGATTACGAAAAGTGTGCTCTGATGCAGTATTCGTCGCCTGGAAGTAAGTTTTATTGAAAATCTTGGTGTGTTTTTAAGCCGGAATTGGGTTCATTTAGTTTTTGTGGTTGAGCAGTGATCTCGTACTTCATGGGATTTTGTAAGGAACTTGTCGTCT
>JAQGBJ010001320.1:0-24202 GCA_034698345.1 Sphaeridia pumilis | reverse complement strand
GAAGACAGCTAAAGAATTCATCGAGTCTAAGGGAGTATCTAAAAGTGAGTTCGGAGATGGGTTTGATTGTTTCATTAGTTGGTTCGTCTATTAGAGATTAATTGTTGTCTTTTTGTGTTGCAGGTGATGAAGACGTATTGTGGGAGCGATTTGATAAATTAAAGCTAGTTAGTGGAATGGAAATGGGTCCTGGAGCAGTGTGGTCTCTGAATCAACCCCTGTCTGTGCTTTCTAGAGCTCCTGGCGCTAGAACTCGACAACTGGTGTACGACTCACATGTTGACAGCGGTCACACACAACTGCTCAGCGCGCACTCGACTGTCCCCGTTGAATCTCTTTCTGCACAACTTGAAAAGGGAATGTCAAAACCGGAAATCACCGATACTCAATCGGTTGAATCCATACTCCACCACTACCTGAACACTAACAACTATGAAAACGCTGAAGATTTTGTATCTCATGAACTACAAGAACGTGATGGGCTCAAGAAGTTGGTCAGTTTCATCGTCGAGCGTGTAACCAGTGCTGCTTTGAAGGAGCCAGAGTGTCGCAGAGCTGCCGAACTCATCAAGAGGCTCGTGGAATCAGGCACAAATTCTTGGACTTTTAAAGATGTAGGTTGGAGGCCTTTTTGTAAAATACCCAGATTTTTGTGTTCAAAGACTGAAGGCTCTTTTTTTCTCTTCAGATTGTAGCCGCGGTTCAAGAAGAGGCCATGCCAGACATTAGCACCACTGTTGAAGAACATCCAAAAGCAGCTCTACACCTTACAGTTTTCTTAGCCGAGGTATTCAGTGATCAGCCGCGATTTAGTTGGTTAGCGCAGTTTGCTTCAGGTTCAGGACTCGAGGACACTGAAGTCTTTTGCCAAGCCAAGTCGCTCAAAGTACTTCAAAATGTCGTGACTGTTTTAAGTTCAATGTTGAGATTGTAAAAAAACAAAAATGGTTGGTATGTATGCTTCCCTCGGCTGCCTCTGAAAGCAATGTAAGATGGTTTCTGTTTCCTCTAATATCAAATTAAATCAACTTTGAAATTTCCAAAGTTAAAATCGTAACCATTATGTGTATGGTTGTTTAAGATCCAGAGAAATTGATAGTATATTGTCTCTTCTTGGTTCATCTTCTAAACAATGTGGATACTATACCGTCCCATCACATGTCTCCTGCCCATTCCTTTTCCCACAAACGCTGGGAATTCACAAATATATATACAGGGGCTGCAAAGCTTTTAATTCATATCGAAGCTACCTCTGAAGCAGCGAATTTCTGCCCCAACTCCCAAGCTACACCTGCACTCGCCTTGCGAAAAATGCACGTCTTTATTTCAAGCATCCACGCTACAAGAAGCTCCACCCCACCTCAAACATGCCTGTATCAACGCTTTTATAGACTTCTGAAACCGCTTTTCAGCGCTCTACTCCTCGGCCTAAGCGAATTATGCATCCATTGTTCATTTATCCAGCATGAGTCCAATCTTCCGAAAAGTGGGCTTCAGATTTAGATCCATGTAATTTACCGGCCTTTGATGTCATTTTCGCAAATTTCCCCAGAAGCTAAAACTTGAGGAAACCCCTAACGAGACCCTCAAAATTTGCTGTGGAACCAAGCTAAATTACAGTTGTCTCACTCGGATTCAAGTTTCATTTCCAGATGACCCAGTATCAGTCCATTAAAAACATTTTGATTTTGATGGTCTGAAGATCTGCGATTGAATGGTCAACCTCTGAACCGGGAACACCACACCCCATTTCAAAGAACAAGAAAAACGTTGGATGCAGTGCATCTTTGACATTCTTGAAGATGCAACTAGCGTTGATATCCTCAGGAAGCGTCTGATAACTTGTGAGCGCCGGCATATTCACTTTTAACAAACCAAAACTCTTTCAAAAGACAAATCGGAAGTGCTTTTTGGCATTGGAATGCATAGAAATTGCATAAGACTGAGTGAGGAAGCGAAGATCAAATTCCCTTGTTCATTTTTCATCGTCGCATCAATTTCAGATGGAATCACCAATCGCATGTTTTGTTAAACGAGCATCCGCTATATACAAGAAACTATTCGCATAATTTTGCGACATATCCGGAACCCGGACAACTCTCCGGTGATTTCCCAGACCGTAAGCATTACATTTACGAGTCGAAAAAAGCTGCCCAAGCAGCTGATACCCCGGGAAACGGAAACTGCATTAGTATTCAGAAGGAAGATGGAATTCAATGTTTATGAATACGAAATGAAGTGATGGGACGGATGCGTGCCGCCGAGACTTGAATTGAAGCAAGTGGATTGGAATTCAATGGAAGCGTTACCAGCCTAGCAAGGTGACAAGCCACTGAATAATTAATTTAACAACAAGTAATCAAAAATTAAAAACGTTGATTGAGAAATAAACCCTGAAGAGTTGCAAAAGCGATTGGCTTCGATGTAAGCAAAAACAAAGGGACCGGTGACAGGAAAGGAAAACTAACAAGGTTTGTTTACATTCCAAGGAACGACGAAGCCAAGGATGTCTACCGACTACCCAAAGATCCAGTATGTACATGCGTGTAAGTGGACGGAAAAGAGGAAGGAAGCCATGAATGAGCGTGTGTGTGTGTGGTGCGTATGCTGTAGCATAGGGACTAAAATTGTTGCATTTTTGTGTAAGCCGTATGTACGCACGTATATTGTGACGCGGGGTCAATTAAGGGTATAGGCGGCGATCTTGGGCGGAAGCGGGGAGAATGTGCATAATAATGCATATCAGTGTTTGAAAGAAGACAATTTTCAAAATGGTTGCCGCTCAAAAGCAGGGAGTGTTGTTGGAATGAAATGGTTTTTTCAAAACAACATGTTTTTAATTTGTCAGTTCAGTTAACATTAAATTAAGGCGCGGAATTAGTTTATTTCAGTGGAAAAACGGATAAAGGTTTGGTGGTTGTAGATGAAAAGTGTGGGGATTCGGTGGAATTGGAGCTGGGGGAAAATATTGTAAAAAGTGGAGGGAAAAGTTTGTGATTGTTTACAAGTTTCTGTTTGGTGGAGGAGTCCGCTTTAAGAATTTTAATTGTTGTTGTTGAATATCAAAGGAGTAAAGAATCGGATTGCAGTGTTGATTACAAAGTGCACATAGGTTGGGTTGAAAACGTGGAACTGAGAGAGGTAAGTTGAAGAAGGCGAATGTTTTGATCGAAAGGACATTTTTTTGTATCAATGGCAATTGCAGTTCAAGATAAGATTCAAGGTTATCAGAAACTTGAAAGACAGAGGAAGATGCAGTGTAATTGAAAGAGAAAAATGAACATGAAATTTTAGGTATGAAAGACAACAAGTGCAGCGAATGAAAGAAGTTTGAGGAATGAAGGAGTTTGAATTAGCAGAAGTACTGAGGATTTGAACACGAGAATTTTTCGCAAACTAGAGGGAGAGATGCTGGCGAAAAAGTGAACAGAATTCGCAAAGCTCCGCCTTCATTACGATGAGTAGACGTGCAACAAGCGAGAAGATTTTGCGGTTTGCGAATATGGAAGAGGCTGGGCTAGGTGTGCGTTTGCCAAATTTCGCAAGTCTTCTGGACCGTTGAAACAAGACGGCGTTTGTGCGCAGATATGTTGTTCTTCTTGTTCTTTCTTGGTTGTGCTTTGTATTTAATATAGAAGGAGAAGAAGAGACGGCGAAAAGTGTGTGGAGCAGTGTATTTGTGTATATAATTTTGTCTGATATGTAACTCAAGATTGAGATTGAAAAGACTAGAGAATTTTGCTAACATGGCGGAGATTTAGATTGACAATTGTAGACGGATTTATGTGAAACGTGTCAAAGGTTATCAATTGATTTTTAGTTGTGAAAAATCTGTTGTTCAAGAGATTCAAGTATTTGAGGTTGGTGATCTGAATCTTAGCGAATTTGAAGATTGACAATGGTAAGATTTGTAAGATTCGACATCGATTATTAGGTTTTAAACCAAACTTTAAGGAAGATAGAGAATATGAGCTTTCTTGAGTGAGTTTGTTTACGTTTTGAGGATTATATAATACCATTTAATTGCAGTTTCATTGACTGTTTGGTTGATAAACGTGTCGTGCGTAAGGATCCTCGTGTTATCTTTCACGACGAGCAGTGTGTTTGTGTGCTGGACGACTATGAGTCCACTTTACGTGCATATGGCATATGGTTATCGAGGATAGGCGAGCATGTGATGATGATAATTTTGACGGCTGTGGAGTAAATTCACCTGTAAATTTTGTAAACAAATTGATGAGCTTTAGTTTAGAGATTTTGAGATAAATCTTAGGGAATTTTATGAGCTTTTAGACGAAGAGCTTAAGAGCTATGTACTTATAATTAATCTTGGACTGCGGAACAAGTGCCAAAAAAGTGTGTCAAAGTCAAAAGCCTGATTGAGTGCAATGTTCTAAAGTGTGATTTTTAATTTTGATCTGTAGACAATGTCTGGAGACGAGACAAACCGAAGTCGGAGTAGAAGCAGAGGTCGAAATAATGTGCCGAGCCATCCTGGAGGTGGTGGGGGAGGAGGTGGGCCGCCACAGATGAATGAATTCCCGTTGAGGTGAGATTTCGTAGGACATAATTGTTAAATGATTACAGATTCATATGTAGGGTAGTGACTAACGTTTTGGAATTCTTTCCGTAGGATCCTAGTTTCTAGTGAAATGGTTGGAGCAATTATTGGAAGAGGTGGGGCCACTATTCGCAATATTACGCAGGTAGGTTTTTGAAATTTTGAAATATCACTTGACGGGCTCTTCCCTACAAGTGGGAAATCACATTGAAAGTTTATGTTCCTTCTTGCAGGGAAGTCGGGCTCGAGTAGATGTTCATCGGAAAGAAAATGTTGGAGCAGTAGAGAAGGCTATCACAATTTATGGATCACCAGAGAACACGACTGTAGCTTGCAAAAAGATACTTGAGGTCATGCAGCAGGAGGCCAGTAGTACGAACAAGGGGTATGGGAAAGGATGGAGTTCTGTTGAATTTTCGGCAGAAGGCAAGAAGGAATATTTATCGTGGAATTTGTAATGCTTCTAGTGAGGTCACCCTGAAAATCCTGGCACCGAACAGCTTGATTGGTCGCATCATCGGCAAAAGTGGGGCAACCATCAAGAAGATAATGCAAGATACAGAAACAAAAATTAATGTCTCTGGGTAAGATTGATTTCCAATGAATGACAAATTCGAAGGTGCAACAATTTATAATATAAAATTTTGCATTGCAGCGTCACAGATCTTCCAGCACCTACATCACTGAATATCGAGCGTGTGATTTCGATTCGGGGTTCAATTGACGGAATGTCCGCGGCAGAGAATCTAATCTCGACAAAGTTACGGAATGCTTATCAGAACGATCTTCAAGCTCTTGCACCAAATGCCCCAGTGTCGATGTTCCCTGGACTGCATCCGATGATGATGGGATCTTTGGGCGGAGCTGGTGCAGCTCATCATCCCCAGCTGATACCAAGAAATAGCATGGCTGCTGCAGCAGCTCTCGGAGCTCATACCTCTGGTGTTCTTCCTCCACACATACAAGCTCCAGGAAATTTGGCAAGTGTCAATGCTGCCTTTCCGTATCCACTACTTCACCCGGCAAACCAAGTTCAAGTGAGTCTACTAGGTCGCTGATCATGTTTTGATGTAGTGTGTATGAAGACATTTAAAATGTCCTTTACGATTTTTCCAATAGGAAACTGTGTATATGTACATCCCCAATAGCTCTGTCGGAGCTGTAATTGGTACAAAGGGTTCACATATTCGCAACATTATCCGGTATTCTGGGGCCTCGGTGAAAATCGCAACAACACCAGCGGTAACAGACACATCAAAAGCGGACACCACACAACCTGGACCTGGATCAGCCGATGAGGATGATGAAGCAGGTTCTCCAGCAGGCGGTACCCCGCCGAGTCCTCCAAAGCCAGAAGAACGCCAAGTTACGATTATTGGTACTCCTGAAGCGCAGTGGAAGGTAGTGTGCCTGAAACATTCTATTCAAAACTGAAATTCTGTGTTAATCTGGTTTGTTCTGGAATTTAGGCACAAGGAATGATCTTTGAGAAAATCCGCGAAGAGGGCTTTGCACCTCCGAATGAAGAGGCTCGTATTACTGTAGAAATCTCCGTGCCATCAAGTTAGTGTTTATGACCCCGCTATTTCATGCTTGTGGTTAATTTTGGTGTCTTTTGATTACTAAATGGTATTATTCAATAGGTCAAGTTGGGAGAATCATAGGCAAGGGTGGTGCAAATGTCCGAGAGCTTCAGAGACTGACAGGAGCAACAATAAAGTTTCCATCGACCGATTCTTCTGCATCGTCAACCGGGTCTGTAACAAACACTCCAAAGCCTGCGCCAGATCCTAATAGCCAAACAAATGTTCACATACATGGTACATTCTATTCTGTTCAGGTAAGCTTTGTTACAAATCTTAGTTTTTGAAACATATTGTATATATTCTAACTTCTAACGTTCTTCTACCATCGACAGTCAGCTCAACGGAGAATCCGAGCCATGCTAGCGAGTGGGAGAAACTGAAACCTGATATAAAGTTGTTGTTAATACTTTAAAACGGTAAAGAAGGGCGCAAAAGGAACGTGAGCGAGCGAGAGCGAAAGAGACAGCAGATCAGTCTTCAGAAAAGGTTTTACCCGTATATACATTTCTCCCATTTCTACACACCCTCAAACACAGTTTCACCGCAAACAGAAGTTAACGCAGAGATAGTATAGTTGTTTCAAAGCTTTCGATGGTTTCGGTAGTGCTTAAAATGGAATGGCAAGTAGCATCATCGTTTTAGAGTTTCGCCTTTTAGTTTAACTGGAACATGTTTGGGCAAAACAGCCCGATTTTAACCCACATTGGGATACCCATGTACTGTGTACATATGATTGTTGGCCAAGTTTTTATAACTTTACGATGCCGGCGCCGGCACCTGTAGCTTGGCACTGAAAATGTTTTGTTCTGATTCGATAGAATTGTATTCATAGGCATAATAGACGTCATTGCTGTTAAAACACCTTTCCGAAGGATATATTATGCAAATAGGTTATGATTCTATAGAGGTTCCACAGTCTGTCTTACAGCATTCACATTTGAATCTTTAGTGTTTGAATCATAATCATCATTGATGTTCATTAACGTGAACTCTGGAATTGAAGTATGTCTTGTAATGCATTCATACTTTTAAAACTGCTAGTAATTGCCGTAGTATCCAAAGGAACTGAAGATTCCTTGAGTTTGTCGTGTTTGTAATTAGTATGAATATTGTTTAATTGGCGAAGGTATCAACTGTATCTCTTGGGAAAGATAGCAGTAGTAATCGATGTCTAAAGTTAGATTTTGATTTGGTGTAGCAACATGCAAGATTAGACAGATTGCTGTCAAGCAATCTACCGATTATTACTGTTAAAAGGACAACCACACACGAACACATTACATTCTACCTTGTGTAACTGACCTAAATTTCGACCTCTTCAGCAGGTTTATAATCGTAAGATGCTCCTATTGTTATAACGATGCTGTTCCATCAGTAGACTTTGTAATAATCTACCAGCTTTTTTGGGTTTTAATTGCCGGGATGTCGAAATTTCGCGGAACATCTGTATCAAAAGAGGCTCGTAAAAAAGAAGCAACACAAACTACAAGCTTTTGCCGAAACCAAAGCAAAACATTGTATTACAAAGAAGTATGAAAGTTAAGAGAGGATAACGTGTGGACGCGAGTGTAGTTTTGTAAAAGAGGACGTTGTTGTCGGTATAAAATAGATGCAATTTGTAACTTATTTTGAGATGACTATATATAAATAGCTGTTATATATACGCTGTAGATGAGAATATATTCTACTATGTGGAATCATAATTGCTGTTTCGAAGAAAATAAAAACTGTTGTGAAATGAGAAATGCTAATTCAACGTCACCAACATCGTATTTATTCCGATAGACTAATAGAAGTATACTACATAGCACAAGTTATTGATAACTATGAACATTTCATTGGCATCGTTCATTAGACCAGCTTGTCTCATTAAAGCAAGGTACTAAAACTTCATCTATGACAAATCCGCAAAATAATAACGTACGAAGAACAGAAGTACCAAGAGCTAGAGGTTACTTCCTGAGTCTGACTCCCATTTCAAGAAACGTTAAATATAAACTTTAAGCAGTATGAGCTACAGCTTTGCTACGTTCTTCTTCTGCTAACCAAGAATACTTCTGAGCATGCTGAGCAGCAGCGTCCTTAGTTCGCTCCATCATCATGGTTTCAGTGAGATAGCCGTCCTCAGAGGCGTAAGCACTTGCCTGGAAAAAGTAAACAATCAGGTTTCAGAAATCCCAATAATTCATTGTAATCCACGGAAATAATGAATTACTGATACAACATACCTGCCAGTTTGAAGCCAACTTAGCAATCTCTCGACCACTCATGCCCTCACAGATCTTGGCTACATTTGAACACACGGCGGAGTAGTCGAAATCAGCAACCTTCAGTCGTGATCCTCGCTTTCCAACAATACTCAAGATATACTTGTCGAAATATAAGCGAACCAAACGTTCTCGTTCTGTGTGTCCAGGAAGTGTAAAATGAACCATCTCATCAACACGATCGTTCACAGCGAAGTCCAATTGTTCTGGGGTGTTGGAGGCCAAAACTATCATGAACTTATTGGATTGTTCTCCAGTTCGATACAGAAAGGCGTTCAAAGCTGATCGAAGTTCTTCGGACATCCTTTCGCTACTTCGCTTTCTCAAGAAAGCATCTGCTTCATCCAGGAATAGGATAAGACCTCGACGAGATGATTGAGCCCAATCGAACACTTTGTGAATGGCTGTTACAGCGTCACGTCCTAGTGGGCCAACATCTCCTCCACTGAGTAGGGCGTAGTCCATGTTAGAATGGAATGCAAGTCTCTGCAAAACACATTATGTGTAAGCAAACCCAAACCCATTGGTCGCTTGAAGCATCGGAAAACTTGAAAGAACCGTAAAATACCTTTGCAAACAACGTTTTACCAGTCCCCGGTGGGCCATAGAACATAACGTTCCTATGAAGACCTTGGTTTTTCTTAGTATTCTTAGTGGCGATAGCAACATCTCGCAATCGCTCTTCTAATTTAGGATACAAAACTACTCCTTCGAGAGGATTCTCGGGCTTCTTTCCAAACCACTGCTTGAAATGCTTAAACGGGTGTTGCAGGAATGCTAGCGGCGAGAATCTTGACGTTTCCCGAACTAAAGACGGTCTTCCTAATATCGCTTCAAGTCGACGAGCAGCGAGAGTAGTGGCGTTTTTGGCAGTATAAACACCAACCGCTAATACCGTAATGGCTCCAGCTGTTTGTAACATCTTAGTAGGTTCGTTCACGAACGAAGAGAGACCCGACCCAACTATAGAACCAATGGTTCTGGAAGATTAAACAGGCATTATTGCAATAGCAATTCCCCTCAAAACGATGCATGCAAAAGTGGAAGGAACTAACTTGATTGACTCCATCGTAGTAACCCTAGATTCTTGCGCTTTGACTCGCAATTGTTCTAAGTAGATATCTCGATTTTTTCGCTCAACCTCTGCCTTGACTTCAGCCTCTTCCCGAATTCTCGCTTTTCGTTCCATTTCCCTCATCTGCATTTCCTTCTTAAATGTGTCTTGTCGTATCTGCTCTTGCCTCTGCACCGATTCTTCCTGCTTCCGCAGGTTATCCTCCTGGGCTGCCCGTTGCTGATCCAGCTGGTCGCCATACCTGCGAGATTTTAGAACGCAAACTTTGCAAAAATCTTCAAAAAGCAATCTTCAAACCTTAATTTTGGTTACCTTTTTCTCGCCAATTGATCTTCATACTGAGCTTTTTGCTGAGCATACTTTTGTTCGTCCGCCAACAACTTGCGTCGCTCCTCAGCCGCTTGCTTCACAACGTCCAACTTAGAAGCCTCTAACGCCGCACTGGCCTCTTGAATACGAGCTTCAAACTCTTTCTGCTTTGTTAATTCTTGAGTTTTAGCCAATGCAAACGCCTGAAAAAAACGAGACAATCAGAATTACCATACTAATTTTGAACATCAAGCGGATTTTTCACAATCGACAATGCTGATCTTACCTCCCCCGCATGTTTGGACTTTTCAAGTTCTTTAGCAGCCCGCGCTGCTCGTTCTAAAGCGTCAGAATCGAAACGGTAGTTGGATTCGGCGGATTTCCTTGGTGGATCACTTGGAGGATTGTTCCCTCCTCCGGATCCTCCAGCGCCCGCCGGAGGTATCAACCCTCCGAACACATCGTCTGGTGGCTGAGGGTTACTTCGAATACCAAATAACCAACTCATTTTTCAGTTTTATATAAAAATTATAGAAATGTCTAAAATTATATTCACTGTGTAAAACCCATCTCAACGTCAATAATCTTTCACACACGTGACGTGATGCAATAACATTGCCGAGTTGATTCCATGCGCTAAGAACCCGCATCTTGAATTTCCGCGCGCTCTGCACCCAGGAAATTGTTTGTGCGAATGTTGGAGTTGCATGGCAATAGATGGCACTGGCTTTGATAAATTTACTTTTCGATCGTTTCAGTATTGAGCTTTCTTCAGTCAGTTCACATTCAAACTGCCAGAATCATTTGATCTTCTCGGCCCACATCTAAAGTTATAGATTTTAGTTTAGTTTACCAAATTTATGTTGCATGGCACATAATCCGCTTGCATAACTTTGGTTCAAGAGATTCAAGGAACAACAAGGGTGAAAGTAAATTAGTTTTGACATCTGCGGCGAACTTTACAAGGTCACTCGGAAACCTCCATCAGCGAAAACAGAATAGCGTTGGAATATATTTTCGCAATATCTTCTCCGCCAAGTAAGTGTAAACAGAGCAAAGGTGACGGGTAATTTGCTGGTGTTTAGAACACATCATTTCTTTTGCAGATCTCCTGGTGCCGTTCGCTTTGAAATACACAAAGAAGCCATTGAGAAAACATGTGTTGATCATTTTTACATGCCAGAACATCATTTACTGTTATCAGCGTCTCAAGAAGTACTAAAGTTTGGCAGTTATTGCAAAACCTCGAACGCATACTTCATATCCAAGGAAAATCCGCCTAGATGATGTCAGTTGGACTTTTGCAAAATGTGCTTGCTGTACACCGAAGGCGGGTATTTTTCACTTGCTGACGGTCACGGTCGGGGAAGAAGAAAGAATTGAATGTTTTTATGAACTTGATGATGGATGAACGTGGTCTAGTTGTTTGCACAATTGTATCTCTTTGAACTGCAATCCAAAGTTTGGAACAGAAGATGAATCTTCTAATGGCTCTGTCTGCATCGGGCATCTGCAAAGCTTTCGGCCTGTAAATCCGCAAGGTTCGTAATTCAAAAAGCGTTTATTAGCTATTCAAGGCCCAAACCCATTCAAAACCGGAAGCCCTTGAAACCAACCGAGATCAAATGGCCCAAGGAGAAAATGCTGTTTCACTGTTTGAGAATCAGAAATCAGAATCTTTTGCACAACAAAAACATTGAGAAATCATATGGAAACAAAAGAAAAACAAGACAATCTGGTCCTAATCTCGCACGTCACAAAAGCAGCTGTTGTCACGCCATCATATTTTCGTCTTGTGGTTTTTTGACTCATTGTTCTAGAATTTCCTCCGTTTCTGCACTATTTTCAGTCTGAGGTCACTAGAGCGGTTTGTATACAATTAAAAAGCTTATTCGACCCAAAAGTAAATATATAGAAACAAGCAGAATGTTTATCTTGAATACTTGTCATCAGGTAGTGAAGAAGTAGAAGCCAACTTTGAAAATGTTGAGGTTCAACTTTGCTCAGTTTTCTAGATAAATCTCGTATGCTTCTTGTGTATTCGTCATGCCGTTTATTAATAAATCCGCAAGGGTGTTTTGCTTGAAAGCTGATCAAAGACATGCTTGTGACAGCCTGCATTTTTTTTAAATTCAGCAGAAATGTTCCACCTGAAAGCCAAATTTTGAACAAGTCCAAGAAGACTTTCAAAAAATCTATTCCTGGATTAATTGCTGAGAGCATCATCCTGTTTATTCGCAAAAGACTCAAAGCAGGCCAAAAGATTGCATGCTGCTTTTGCATTATAAATTCAACATGGCTTCAGAATCCTCCCACGACACGACACTGGGCGCGAGTCCTGCAGCTTCTGGGAACTGGGAACATGGGCCAAGACATCAATTTCAACCTCCAAAGTCGTAGGCAGCTTCGCCGAAACTGTGAGAAGGAGTCGGCTTCATAATTTATGGCAACCAAGTGTTCAAGTATTATTAGTGCCGAGAAATGTTGGCTGGAATTAAGCAGATTTGTAATCTGCGACGATCAAATCCAATGAGCAAATGTTTGATATCCGTGAACTTCGATACTTGAATCTGAGCATCGGATCAGAAGAATCTATCGACCCGTGTACACGAAATGGCAATCGGTTTGTGTGGTTCAAGTATCTGAAGAGGACGCGTGTACATGGTGTGTTTGTAAATTGTGTGTTGTGTTGTGTGAATGGAAAAATTGGCAAGCGTCCCACTGTTTACAGCATTCATCGACATTAAAAATAGTCGTTGTGGAGAAAAATGATGATGTTGGTTTGACTAGCACGTATTTCCTTATGACTTTTGCAACTTTTGCAACTCATGTAAAAGTAAAGAAAGCAGAACGGAAAGCGTAGCTAAAGCGTGGGATGTGAGTGAGAAAAATTGAGAGTCGAACTTGCCAAAACAAGGAGGAAATCAAGATTAAATACTTGTGAACTTTGACACATGATTGAAGGAACACACCTGTAGAATCAGTTGGCTTTAGCTGATGAGAAGAGATAATTTCCAGTTAAAAATCACTTTTATTGAAATGGAAACAAGATGAATGAAAAATAAGACAAACAAACATGCACAAGTCAGCTACATAAATGGTTTAGCACCGATACAGTTGCGCTCTGCGCGCTCTTTCTTGACGCTGATGTTTAAACTGAAATTGATAATAGCTTGAACAACTAAACCAATAGAAACTAAAGGATAATCAATAATAATAACTGAATCTCGCGGCGACGAAACACAAAGAGACGACACAATAAATAATCAGCGCGGCGCTTTCACTGTTCAATGAAACTGTTTACATGTGGCGAGTGTTGCCGAAGCCTCCGTGGCCGGATTGGGTCGCGCCCTTGTTGTAGCCCATTTGGAGGTTGAGTTCGCCTTCGTGGGCGCGAAGTTGTTCATCGGTGAAAGTACGCTCGTTCTTGTCAGCCATCTTGGGGCCGAGGGTGGGGCCAGTCCATTCCGGGTGCTTTTGGGTCTGGAACGTAAAGTTTAAAAGAGGTGAATCAACAGCGGATTTGTTTGATATGCGAATGTTGAAGTTTCCGGAAACAAGATACTTGGGGAACAAGGCACTTTATGACTGTAAAAAGCTTGAATGCGGATGTCATGCATTCTTAAATTGTCTTGTTAAGTATACAAAGCGCGGATGTTTGATATTATTTTAGACTCTGTGAGTCTCGAGAGAGATAGAAAGCAAAAGTGGAAACGTTAGAAGCCAAGAATCCCAAGAACCGAAACAAAAAAACTAATGGAAATATTCCGAGTAAAAAATATTAAACTTACAATTCGGCCCAAAGCGTATATGCTGAGGATGACTTGCGCAATGTTTCGTCGTTCGAACAAATCGGCAGTTTGGAAGATTTCTTCTTGTGGAAGTCCATACTTTTTTACTGCAGCCTGGTACCTGTAAGTGAATGCGTGGCCTTGAAACACACTGAAGTATACTGGAATAGGCTCCAAATTCTCAGCAATAACTTCCAACTGACCTTTGAATGTTCTCCATCAACTGGAAGTTGGTACCCTTGGACTGGATCTTCTTGACGCTTCCTGGAGCGAGCTTGTTGATGAGGTTGCACAAGACGACTCCGTCGCGGAACACGTCCTCGAATGGGCCTACAGGAAGAGGTTCGCCGAGGACGTCGGAAACCCACTTCATGACCTCACCTTCAAGAGCCTTGTCGCGTTTCTAAAAAGGTTTAAACTTTAGTTTCTGGAATTCAGACACTTGGAAAGTTAATCTAGTTGGTTGGAAGCTTTTGCCGCTTACCGCCATTTTTAAAAAGGATTAGGGAACTTCCGAATGCCGAAATCTTTACCGCACTTTGCACTGGCTGTACACGCTTGAACGTCTCGAACAAAACTGCAGTCGAACCTTCAATCCTTCAATATTTTCTACTGGCACTTGCAAATCTAGAAGAAGATTCGACTCTCTTCAACCTTCTGATATCATCCCGTCATCGGCGTTTCTTCAGCGTCTCGAGTATGTTCTTTCAAACGTTGGGAAATCTAGCGGTTTCTTACAAGTCAGTCCAGTTTCTGTGCATTAGAAGAGTGCAACTCCCGCTTGTTCATCTCTGGCGTGTTTTTTTCGCACACTGCGAAAAATATATAACTGTATTAAAGGAAACCTCATGATGATAATGGACTTCTAAAATTAGAAGCGACAGCGTCATGAGCGAAAGTGACATTGGAAGGCAAGTTGCTATGCACCGAAGGATGTTTCGGGCTCGAGCTTTTATCCAGAAAAAGTGCGGATTAATCATTACTCTGAAAAGCAAATTAAACGATTAAGGAGCTTTGTGTATTGCTGAAAAGTTGATCAAGTAATAAAAGTGTTCCAGAATAAGATTCTTTAATCAAAGACAAGAGTTCGATTGGATCTAGAAAGTTGTCTCACCTTACCCCACGAAAAACGTAAAACTGCTTTTAGGCGCCATCTACCGATTGAGATGTTCAACACGTTTCTCTTTAAGTATGTACAACCCGTGAGAGTTGAACGGTGGGCGAAGATGAGGTTTTGTAATGAGATGTTGCTTCCGAGGGAAATTAAATGAGAAAGATTCCCGCATCCCAGCAAGATGCGGCTTGAGTCTGCCGTAAGAATACATGGGACGTGCATAATGGAAGGGGGAGATGAGATGCTATTCTCAAGAGCTGTTGTAACAGGTGTGTGCTATTAAAAGCCGTATAAGGAGAATCGGCTATCGGAACATTTGTAAACATTAGAAGTAGGGGATGACATCGGTGTGAGGTAAACAGAAACCGGCTGATTGTTCTGATACAGGAGTCACCGAAAGTCCTGACTGATCTGATAAGACGACGACAGAGCTTATAGGGAGAAAAGGCTTGAAGTGCATTCTTACAGATGCATCAAAGTTGCATTATAAGGAGAAATGAAATGCAAGTAGTTTTGTGGCTGGTTGACGTAGTGTTTGTTTTGAAAGAAGATGGAGAAATTGGGTTTGGAATAATAGTAACGAGCAAGTGATTTATTGCCCATTTTGTAGGGAGAAACTAAAAGAAAGAAGATTCAACGGTTTTTAAGAGAAGTTGTGAAATCCGAGGCATGTAAACAAATTCGGGATGAAGGTGTGGAACTGGAATGTACGTAGAATAGTTTTGTGAAAGTTGGATTTTGAAAAAGTGTTAAAGTGCAATACGATCAGAGATGATGGAAGAAACGAAAATAATTTACCATCTTGACGAGGAGGAGACTCCGTACCTGGTTAAGGTTCCAGTACCGCCGAGTGAGATTCGACTGATTGATTTTAAGAATGTTCTTAATAGGCCTAATTACAAGTTTTTCTTCAAGTCGATGGATGATGATATTGGGTAAGCTGGATGGAGGCGTAAATTTATGGAATGTAAACATGTTTAGAATGGTGGTTAATGATGATGGTTTGTGTGGGTTTCAGAATGGTCAAAGAAGAAATAGTGAATGATGAAGCTCATTTGCCGTGTTTCAACGGGAGATGTGAATCATGGGTTAGTTGGATCAAATTTGGAGTTTGGGAATCGCGAGACTGAAAGTAACTTTGGTGTTCGGTTGGATATTTGCAGTTGGTGTCTGTTGAAGGAAGTAATGATTCAAATTCCCAGATTGGAAACGGTGCGATGGGGCTGGAGAGTCTGTTACCGATTGGAAGACCACTGTGAGTTGATGATTGTTTGGCTATCTGATCGTAATTCTGAAGGCATACGAGTAATTAGAGCGGAACGAGGTTAAAACTGTATGATTTTTTGTAGGCCACGGGGAGTAAAATCGTTGGCGAAACAAGATGATTCGGAAACATATTCTGAGTTGAGCTCAAGAAAAGGTAATGGAGGTTCAAACTGTGAACTTACATAGATATTGGGAGATGGATAAGCTATGAAGAAACGGAGTGAGTAATTGATATTGTGGTTATAGGTTACCCGGGCCTTGGAGGAATGAAAGGACTGCCTTCAAAAGCTTCAAGTGCCGCTGCACATTCAAGAATGCATGGTGACAAAAAGTACAATAGATTCCACTATGACTCTTCGATAATGAGTTCTGATGTGGACACAACGACATTTTTGGAGTCTGACGACGACGCTTCTTCTCGCCTAACAGTTACTACGGATCACACGTCGGTATCCAGAGTGATAAACCGTCAGAACATGATGCGGAGGCAGAAGAGAAGAAGACATAAGCAGTCAGCAATGTCGAGAACGACTTCGTTCAGCTCCATGACAGATTCAACGATGAGTGTGAACATTATTACCGTTCACCTTAACATGACTAAGGACGATAACAACCCGAATTTCCTGGGGTTGTCGGTGATTGGGACGGATATGAATGGATACAGGGGAATCTCCGTGGGTTCAGTCATGCCTGGAGGAGCTGTGGCGAAGGATGGGAGGATCGAGCCTGGAGATATTATTCTGCAAGTGAATGACGTCAATTGTGAGAACTTAACAAGTGATCAAGCAGTTCATGTTCTGAGAGATGTTGTTAGTAAGCGAGGACCTATCAAGCTCGTGATTGCCAAATCGTGGGATCCGAATCCCAAGGGGTATTTTACTATACCGAGGACTGAGCCTGTGAGGCCAATTGATCCAGGAGCTTGGGTAGCACATACTGCGGCAGCTATGGATCATGGATCTACAATCGCCATTGGAGACATTGAACGGAATCAATTTTTACCGGCAGCGCCTTCAGTGACTACGTTGAGCTCTGGTAGTTTGACGAGTTCTGTTCCTGAGACTGAAAGTAAGTTCAGCCTTCAATTCTAGTTACATAGATTTATTCAATGGCCATAGTTAATGCTCGTGCCGATCGATTCGGTACTTGCAGCAGAGATTGGTGGCAAAATTGATTCATTAGCCTTAAGGGGAGCTTTACACTAAAGTCGTTTTGTAATGCTTTGGGGTTGATGGTACAATTACATCTTTCGTTTATTGGATTCAATCAGTACTGATTTCAAGTCTTCATTTTTTGCAGGAACTGTGGAAGAAAATGTCTCTATCCGGCTCACAACCATGACACCCATGAGCGTCGTTGTCCGGGAAATGCAGAAACCTGATTCCGGTCTGGAAATCCGAGATAGGAACTGGCTCAAAATTACAATTCACAATGCTTGCATCGGTAAGTAGATTGATTGGCAAAAAAATCCTTAATTTAGCCAGAAACGGAATAATACATGTATATTGAATTTCATGTGTAATTCCAGGCTCTGAAATTGTGGACTGGCTCCTGAGCCATGTAGAAGGTTTTCCTGACAGACGCGAAGCAAAGAAATATGCAGCTAATCTTCTGAAAACTAACTATATTCGCCATACTGTTAACAAGCAAAGTTTTAGCGAGCAATGTTATTACGTTTTCGACAAGTCTCTGATGGACCTTCCTCCTATTTCGAACTTGACGCTCAATTCAAACTCGGAACATTGTAGTCAAATTCCGCTGTACACACCCTGCTATGACATTTACAGCTATCCTAACCCGCAGCTCAGCGAGTCGAACTCTAGTGGGAGGTCAGTGCAGCTTCTGATGGATCAGACAGACTCAAGATCGAATCACAGTAGCGGAATCGGCATGGGTCTTCATAATACTGGCGGAAGTTTGGCCCGGGATGCTGGGGAAGTTTTTGTAGATGCAATGTAGTTCTTACAGTTAGTTGTCGATTTTAGTGTTTTACGGTCTCAGTTGCTGCTTGTCAACTTTAATAATTTACACCTGTAAATATCTTATACTGACTTCAACGTTTCGAAAACTAAAAAAGGAACGGTACGTATACTAATGTAAATGTGAACAATCAGGTTCGAAGCTCTTTACTGTTTCTGTTATATTTAGCTGAAGAATGAGCTTCCTTTTTCGTTAATTGTATGTCACAATTGGGAATTATAAGGTCCCAGAGTTTAAGAAACGACATTTGTACTAATGTATAACTGGAAAAGCCATTGCCATCGAGCGCACATGTCGCCAATTCGCCCTCTGAATGCCATGATGCTGAATAAATTAAGACCTTTTCTTTGGTTTCTTTATAATTGCGGT
Source organism: Sphaeridia pumilis (assembly GCA_034698345.1). Classification (NCBI taxonomy): domain Eukaryota; kingdom Metazoa; phylum Arthropoda; class Collembola; order Symphypleona; family Sminthurididae; genus Sphaeridia; species Sphaeridia pumilis. The sequence continues at coordinate 5,884 of JAQGBJ010001320.1, read as the reverse complement.
TGTGCTCAATTTATTTTGCTGCAATTACATGTACATTTATGCACAAGTTGTCTTCTAACCTTTAAACTTCAAACGTTAACATCTCCAATCTCCAGTCCCCAGCAGCCAACAAGTCAAACGCTGGCGATATCCTTGTTGGCGCGGCAACTCTCAAATCTGAATGTCTGGCGCAAAAATCCTAAAAATTATCACGCGATCATACTTTTGCCGAATTCGGGTTATAATTATTCAGTTTTTTACCCCGCACTGCAGAAATATTCTTTGTTATTCCTCGAAGTCAGCAATGTTGAACAGCGGTTTATTTGTGCTAAAAGTTGCCGTATCATCACTATTTATAACGTGATGCGATCGGCCGTCTTTAAAATCACGTGATGAAATTTGACTTTGAAGGTTGTCACCGCAATTACAAGTTTGTGATTACAGACAGTTGGAAGGCACACAATTTTTCAACATGCACTCAGTACTATCTAAGAAAGGAGCAGAAAACCTTCTACTTCGAAAACAAATAGCCCTTGGAATCTACCCGCATCGGACCTTCATTTTGGGTGCGTTAAGATCAGTGTTAAAACTGCGTTACTTACTACTGGGAGGTGGGATCGCTGGTACAATCTCTTTGAATCAGACGTTCAACAGTTGGAAGGATTCGCTGCCGGACTTGAAATGGCTGGAAGAGCTGATACCTTCAGAAGAAACAAAGTCAAATTTGATAACAACTGCCAACGAACTGAAAAACAAAATCAAAGAGTTCCAAATAGATCCAAGGATCAAAACAGCTACTGAAGAACAGCTGGGGTACTGGAGGAATTGGTTCAATAAGAAACTGGAACAGTTCGACACTGAATTAGAAATCGCAAGTACTTCAGCCACCAACAACCTGAATTCCAACTCGTCTAATGGAACCAGTATCGTCCTCAATCGTGGTCTCATTAACGCCCAAACGAAACCGACTGAGTCTTCGAGGGTGGAAAATTTACAAGATGAAATCATCAAAATTCAGTTAAAGTATCAGAAAGAACTTGAAAAGCTCGAAAGAGAAAACAAGGAGCTGAGGAAGCAATTACTCATCCGAATGAAGACTGGCGATGGCTCAGCGGTCACGAAGAAGCCCAAAGAAATGAGGAAGAGCCTAATCGACATGTACAGCGAAGTGTTGGACGAGCTTCAAGGCTTCGACATCAACTACAAGACCAGTGACCATTTGCCCAGAGTCGTCGTGGTCGGTGATCAAAGCTCAGGGAAAACGTCGGTGCTTGAAATGATTGCTCAGGCTAGGATCTTTCCTCGAGGATCTGGTGAAATGATGACCAGGGCTCCAGTTAAGGTGACGCTGAGCGAAGGGCCATACCATATTGCCCAGTTCAAGGATTCCGCGAGAGAATTTGACCTCAGCAAGGAATCAGACCTGGCGGATCTACGACGAGAAGTAGAACTTCGGATGAGGAACTCAGTCAAGAAAGGAAAAACTGTCAGTAATCAAGTTATTAGCATGACCGTCAAAGGACCGGGGTTGAGCAGAATGGTGCTTGTAGACTTGCCTGGTGTTATCTCGGTAAGCTAGAAGTTGTAGCAGTTAGGTGAATTCAACACGATTTTCATTTTTTCCTACGCTGTTCTGCAGACCCAAACAATGGACATGGCTGAAGACACAAAAGACTCCATCATCAAAATGTCGATGGACTACATGTCAAATCCAAATAGCATTATTTTATGCATTCAGGACGGCTCTGTGGATGCAGAACGGTCAAATGTAACTGGTAAGACTATTATGTGGATGATTTGAAGAATATGTCTTTTTCTCAAGGGTTCACGAAGTGACGAACGTATTCCTGTTTCTGCAGATCTAGTCTCACAAATGGATCCTAGCGGGAAGCGAACAATCTTTGTTTTGACGAAAGTGGATCTGGCAGAACAGAACTTGACGAATCCGGAAAGGGTATATGCTCATAAACTATAATAGCTTATACCTTCTAAGAGGACGAATACATTTCATAATCATAATTCACGCTTGCAGATTCAACAGATCCTCAGCGGCAAACTATTTCCAATGAAGGCCCTGGGCTATTTCGCCGTAGTTACTGGACGCGGCAATAATAGTGACTCGATCGCAGACATAAAGCATTACGAAGACAACTTTTTTCGATCATCAAAGCTGTTCCGCGTCGCGGGTGTTGGCTCCTCTACCCAGTACACCACAAAAAATTTATCGTTCGCTGTCAGTGAATGCTTCTGGAAGATGGTTAGGGAAACTGTAGAGCAGCAAGCTGATACTTTCAAAGCTATAAGATTCAATCTAGAAACTGAGTGGAAGAACAATTACCCAAGAATAAGAGAACTTGATAGGGACGAGCTGTACGAGAAATGTCGGGGCGAAATTTTGGATCAGACTATTAACCTCAGTTTAGTCAGTGCGAAGGAGTGGGAGGGTGACATCCAAAAGAAGCTTTTTGATGCCATGAATAACCACATTTTTGAAAATATATATATTCCTGCTTGTATTACAGGAGCTAAGTCCCGTTTTAACACTACTGTAGACATTAGACTGAAGCAATGGGCTGAAGAGTCTTTGGCAGAAAAATGTGTCCTTATTGGTTGGTTAGTTCTTAGAGATAAGTTTATGGAATTTTTGGAAAAGGAAAAGAACAGCAAACAGCACGATACTATCTTTGATCAGCTGAAACATAGCGTTGTAGAAGAGGCGTTCAAGCGGCACTCTTGGGAAGAAAAAGCAAATGAAGTACTCCGGGTGATTCAGTTAAACACCTTACAAGACCGAGCGGTCAGTGATAAGGTTCAGTGGGATAAAGCTGTGAAATTTATGGAAGATTTTCTCACTGAAAAGCTACAGGTAAGCCCGAAAAGTTTGAACATAGTAGTATTCCATGGCATTACGAAGTCTTATTTCTTGTTTTGATTTTAGACTGCAGAAAAGATGATGCACGAAATGGTTGGACCTGGATTCATGGAACGGTGGGTATACTGGAAGAGCATGACGAAGGAACAGCATGTTAAGTCCATGATCAAATCTGAATTAGAGCGCTTGATGAGCCAAAACGCGAATAAACAGCATTCAGCAAACCTAAGCCAAGACGAATACAACATTGTCAAGCGGCAGCTGGAAGGAAAGGGAATCAAGGTGGACTTTGACGAAATTCGCAAAACATGGTCCACTGTTTACCGACGGCACTTTATCAAGTCTAGTCTCGACAAATGCTATGAGTGTAGAAAAGGGTTCTGGATATACTCAAAGAATGTTGATAATTCTGAAGTAAGGATTTTTTAATTCTGTAGTCAGTCGCCGGTCATGAGATCAAGATTCTAATGTTGGGTTCATTTCTAGCTCGACTGTGCGGAAGTGGTGCTATTCTGGAGAATTCAGCAGATGCTAAAGGTAACTTCAAATGCTCTTCGTCAACAAGTCGTCAACAGAGAAGCAAAACGCCTTGAGAAGGAAATCAAAGAAGTGCTTGAAGAATGGAGTACAGATGAAGATAAGAAGAAGGCATTGCTCACTGGGCGACGAGTAACCCTAGCGGAAGACCTAAAACGTGTTCGTCAAGTTCAGGACAAGCTTGAAGAGTTCATAACTTATCTAAATTCTGAGAAGTGATTGTTTTTGTTTCTGTACCTTTGTGTTCCTGCAGACTATGTTGGTGTTTGGAAGTCATATTACGCTGTTCATGTTCAGTTTGAGCTCGAAATGAATTATTGTAAAATACAGTGATACCATTCCGATAAGTAGCTTCTAGATTATAGCTCGTACTCTTAAAGCACTTCTAGTTCGTTAACGTAATGTACGCATACTGAGTATAATGATTGTTGCAGATTGATTTCTCGAATGTTTACCTTCCGTCAATATTTCTGAAGTAAACTTAGTTGCTTCCATTGCGGAAGTTTCGCATATTATGAAAAAATTTGAGACGGTATTGCCAGTTATGTTTGTTCGGTATGGGTATCGATTGAAGGAATGCTATGGGAATACGTAGGGCCAGAGTTCGTAGTATAATATAAGAAGTTCATACAAGAACGATCCAATGAAGAATTAGCGGGAAACGTTGACTAGAAAGCATTTCGTGTATTTTTACCTGGTCAAACACGCCTATTCCATCTTCCCGAATATCTGATTCGGCCGGATCACATACAAGACAACATGCAAAAATGTACATCAAAATACATATGTGCAACTTTTCGATCTCGGTGGATGTATAATAGAACTTGTGAGCCTGTCTTTAGGGGTGAACAAATTATATGCTTTAAAATAGCCGTACCAATTGGGAATCGGAGCTGTTCTGACTAGCAAGCACAATGAACACAGAAAGGATGTTTATACTTTGAAAACTGATATCAACACTTCGAGAGGCACGGAAAATATCCGCAGCTATTCAAGAAGACGCTGATCATTCAGCCACTGTTGGCCTCTTGATTGGTTTGATTTGGTCCATAGACCACAAAAAGCGCTTACTAGTTACGGGCTACAATTGATAATTAGTCACAGTTAACGAAGAACCCAGAAGACCAGGTGACTGTTTGTGATTTGTCTTTAGCTTTTATACCACGGAAACAGGTTGAAAGGGGCTGCTGTGATGCGGAACCAGTTAGGGTACGCTTTGGTCCTGGCGCTAGCTGCAGCGGTTGGATTCCTCCTGCTCTCCAACGTAAGTGGTTACTCAAGCGAATGTTTGCTCGCCGAAATAAATATATGTACAACTTTTATTTACGTTTGTAAATCAAGTAATCATGAATCAAGTTGGTTTCTTCACAGTGAATATTCGCTGCTCGGCTCCAGTGTAAAATGAGACTCAAGTTTTAATTTTGTTGCAGGCTATTTCGCAAGAGTCCAAGAGTTTCTTGATGGCGTCCGTTCACTTGGTAATGATTTATCGTTGGTGGATAACTTTGAGAAACAGAGCCAACAAGGAAAAGGCGATACGAGGATGTACGTAAACACCTTGAGCCTTTGAGAGCTTGAAGGAATACACTTAAATTGAACTTGCCAACAATCATTTTTAGCTGGCCAGACTGGGGCAAAAATTGTCCGGTGCCGTTGTATTAAAGGCGTTTCCTGGAAAATTTCGGCTCGCACAGTTGCCATTTTAAGTGTTCTAACTTCCGTCTCGTTTTGTAGTTGTTACGTAAGTGAGCATTTCGCCGATGACTTTGAAGTAATCCTTTCGTGTATGAGTTAAGCTTTTGTGGTATTTTTTCCAGATATTGGCTTATGAACTAAATTGCCGTATCGAAAACATTCTTTTCCTGGTTATTTGGACTATTTGGGGACTGGCTAAAGTGAAGTCGGCTGACGAAAGAGGGATCGATGTTGGTGAGTCGCCAAAAAATGTGATTCTTATAGTATAGGAAAGTTTATGAAGACGATGTGTTGATAGTAGTTTAATTTCAGTGAGGACAATTCTTGCACTTGATGTTGTCAAGTTGCCCATGCTGGATTTTGGAGGAAACCCGCTTGAGGCTTAGTTTGGGGGTGAGTGGAACCTGGTAGAGGTTGGTCAAGGTAGGCTTGAGCGACGTCGATGCGTAAGGCGTGGAATCTACTGAGAGGATGAGGCTTTGAAAACTAACAAGAAATTGACAATAAATCTTGTTTGGATTCGCTTTGATGGGAACCCACTAAATAAACATTTATAATTTATGTTTGCAAGTTTTGCTGGAGAATTTACCACATACTTTGGTTCTAGAGCGGTTTTACTGTTTTTTGAAGTCACCACAATATGAGATCGCAATTAAATGGCAAAGCAGAAGCAGCTTCCATAATGGATTCTAGGGCATAGAAGCATGAGCATATTTCGCTTTAGAGTTTCAGTCACGGTGACTGGGAATCCCAACCACCTGCTAAACTCCAAGGGCGCTCAAGTATTTTGCCGAATAATGC
>JAQGBJ010001319.1:0-24234 GCA_034698345.1 Sphaeridia pumilis | reverse complement strand
TGATGACCATCACATTTCCCGTCTATTCTCAATGAAAAATCTTTTGACGTCATAAAGGGCATTGGCAGCACCAGCATGATTCCCAATGCCATCTTGTTATGCAGCCGCCATTTCACATTTTAATTACTGTAAATTGCCACTACTGCTGCATCCAACGTAATTTTTTCACTTGTTCTTCATCCTTTGACTTTGCAAAAAGGCTTCCCCGTAAACATTCGTACTTGATACAGCCTTGTCTGCCTTGCTGTGAATTAATTCAATTAATTCACATCATGTTCCTTCGAGTAGTATCGTAGCTAATCCACACATCCTTCCTCCAAAACTTGTAAAAGTCCATAGTCCTCGAAACCGCGTGTGTGTGTGTTCCTATTGAAACCAATTAAAAACAATTTCAATCAAATGTGTGTACTTCAAATTGCCAAAAATGGCCCTATTTACTATGCCAACCCACGATGACCACCAGATAATAAAAGTCTTGCTTAATAGCCACACACACACACATCTTCTTCGTCTTCAAGTCCAATGCCAACGTCACAAAATTGCAACACATTCTTCTCATACCAGTTACCTACCCTCAGTCATGTGAGATTCGCAAAATTCAAGTGCAAATTGCATGTCGCCACAAAGATCATTATCACCGCACGCATCAAATCCACAACAATAACATTGCAACACAAACGCAAGTAAATAAGTCAATCTGTCCCATATCAAATACACACACTTGACAACTTGCTATTCTATAAGCCAAAATTACAAAGCTCATCTTCAGCCAAAAATCCTATTTAACTTTGCAATTATTCGTCAACTAATTTCCCCCAAAATCTCACCAAAGGTACGCAACGTGTACCTCACATTCTGTCTCATGTCTTGCTGCTTGCCACGTCAAAACGGTTGCATAACACCGAAACGCCATCAGTCATACCATTGTCCTTAACGCTTCAAATCCAAAATGCTCACTCGAAAAATTGAATCCAAATCCCATTTACAATCTCAACATTACTCTTTTATAAGCCAATTATAATGCACCGAGAGCTCAACTTCAAAATCACCTTGTAACACACTATACATTTATCAGACTATATAATCTACATCAAACCGTAGGCACACCATAGTACCGCCAACCAATTTAAAATTCATCTCTACTTGTTACTCAACAACACCTGTATTTTACACCTATACCGTTTTATGCTAACGTAATTGCTTTTTTGACATTTAATATTCACGAAAATGCACCAACACCTCAAACATAAAAACCAAAATGCATCTCCCATGCAAATCCTTGCATTTTTCAGCTTGGATAAGGCTTGAAAAATACTTAATTATCTTGAGACTTGATCAGCTGAGGACTTTTCTTCTTATGGGTAGGATACGAGACTCCGCTTGCTTCATCGAACGTAATCCCTATTATAGGCTCTATTAAAAGGTGATTTGGCACGCTTAGAACAACAATTAAATAGCATCACCACCTAACCCTCGTTTCTAAATGTACATCATCTCTGGCAAAAGAACCAAAGCATTTTCAAAAACTCTTTAAATCAACTAATCAATTCAAGACCACAAACCCCAGCCAGACTTATGCACTCCTTCATTGTAAAAATTCAATTAAAATAGGTCAGTGCTAGGCTCAATTAACACAACAACTTAACACTGTGTCGTTTCAATAACAAACACACACACATACATTGCCATTTCAGTCAATCCTAACAAGAGACATCCTTGCCCGGAGCATAGCATTCTACAACAATCAGTCCCTCTCTTCAAACAGCACATGTACTTTAACATTGTTCTCCCCGCAATTCTTCATCAAGACGTCGTCGTCACCTTCAGTCTCTAATACACACTTAAAACCTACAAAGCATTTTATGCTTCATAAAAAACCCGTTTGTCACGTCCTTCCCTTACTTACATCCATTTGCTTTCAATTTACTCCTTCTGTGAGCACGTAAACCCTTCTCAAATGCAGTTGAATGCATTTTGCCTTGTTTCGAATCGCAGTTTCAAGGCCCTGTCCCATTAATCTTAAAGCTCCTTAAAAACCTCACATTTTCGAAAACCTGAAAGACTAACTTTTATCTGACAATAGCATCGTTAAAGATAGTGATAAACTCTGACTGAAATTTACAAGGATCCAGCATTTACAGCTTGTATTAAACTCTGACTGAAATTAACCCACAAACACAGCATTTACAGCTTTTGCTAACAAAACTTTGCAAGTATTGTATTCCTTTTGAGAACTCAAGGGTCCTACCTATTTTACACTCCGAAATTGCCAAACTATAGCGGTGACATGCCAGCGGCACTCAACTTATTGCCCTCCAGCGTCCTCATCATCATTAGATAAAAAAGGGACCATGTATATTCCACACTCGCCATTGGCAATCAACAGTGTGCCTAACCTATGCTCACTTGATAGCGCGCCATAAGCGCAGCGCTCCTTGTTACCTCCGCCACCGCGAGGGGGAGAGAGAACAAGCTTTAACTATGTACCGTCGGCATTACAAACAAACCAACTGAGCGTTAAAAATTCTCCTACCTCTAAACTATAACAACGTTAACTTGAAACTCATTTCCATTGCCACCTTCAGCCTCAGCCACATACTAACTGCTAAGCACGTTTCCAAGTTTCTCAGTATTTTACAGTCATTACATCAACGTGTTTCTCACAAATCAGTCTCTCTGCCTTCCAACAATTTTTGGAAACTTTTTCTCAATGTTCTTCATCACCAGGCCTCATGTGCTAGTCCAGACCTGTGAAATAGTGAAAGAAAGTTAGAAACTTTTCTAAAAATCTTCATATATCAAAACTGTTTAAGAACTTGTTCTTACCCGCGTGGTCCGGTTCCCTTCTATTCGAATTTCCGTCGTTCCGTCTCTTTTGGTACTTCGATAGGTTTCTTGTGCTTTTGAGTCCTGGAACTTGATAAAAACTTATAATTTGTTTTTTACGTAGGATCATCGGAAATCGTTTCGCAAATCCTGGCAGACGCTAACTGACCACGTGCAAATCACCCATCAGAATCCAAGTAACAATTACCGTACCGACCGCTACCCAGCACGCCGGCAATCAGTTCCGTACAATCATTTGGGCAATGGCAACAACTTTTTTGCACGTGCAAAAAACCTACCCTTACCTCCATCAAGACTGAGCAGTACAAGTGAAGAACATTACTATTGTCAACTCGAACCTCGACCACAAAACATTTACGAGACTCTTCGTTCAAACCGACTGAAGCTAAAAAAGCCTGAAAGGACTACATCCAAAAACATGGATTACCCTAACCACAACAACGAGTGTCCACCCCGACAACAAGACTACTTGTTCACATCATCGACACGTACAAAAAGTGATCCTCCTTCAAACAGTGATTTCAATAGTGACTTGCAGCAAGTGAGGACACAAAAACATTCTGTCACCGACAGAGGATATCTGGTGATTCCAGTTGGACAAGACGACATGTGCAACCATTCGGGACAGTTAGTAGAGCCGACAACCGGCGGCGGTGGAATCAACAAACTGATTATCAATCTGACAGATAGACTTGACCCTGACTTCGGACCGGGTGCCACACATGGTTTAGCCCGATGCTCTTTGGGACCCGCAACCGGAGCTTCAGTGAATTCGGCAGATGAATGTGACACCGATTCAACTCATGCCTCTTCTTCAAGTTCAAGTTCAACACTGGACCGCAAAATAACTGACGATTCTAGACTGTGCATCCAAGTTCCTTCGCTGGAACACCATCATCACGCTGCAGCCCCATTTTCCGTTAATGTATCTGTCAGCAGAGGAGAAGCAAAAGTAAGTGACATGTCATCAAGAAAAATGCCGCCTTTGGCAATAATAATGTTCAAGTTCAAACCTCAGTCAACGTCTTGTTGACACTGAAATGACTGATACAACGCAGCAGCCGCAGCAGTGTCGAAATTCAAGTGCTCATTCGATGCACGTGGTACCACAAACATTTTTGAATTTCGACTGTGACTGCCAGACCGTAGGTGCACTTGTGGTGCTTTTAGGTTCAGGACTTTCCTTGCTGCTGATATTTGCAAACGTTTAGCAGTTTTACAACGTGCACACACCTGTACAAGGTTACGTGTTTGGCAACATATGTGCAATCTAACATTGCCCGTGAGCGAAACCGGTTTGCGTTGTTGCGTTATCGAATCGGCCACACCAAATTCCGTTACTATGATACACACGTAGTAAGTAGGCCCTTAAAATACCAAACTTTTTGACACTAACATTTTTTCAGGACTCTGGAAACCCGGTATGCCCAAGCTGTAACGGTAGGCCTGTAAGTCATTCGATAGACTCTGACCTTACCAAGATTATAGACCCCCTGGACGTACTCTGGGACTATCCTTTTCGACACAAGGGGCTTCAAAGAGAAGCTTCGTTCCATTCTAGTGGTAAGTATACAGATTTACACAAACTGAAGAACCTCGAGGACACTGAATTGGCACTCCTTGACTGATTACAGGCGGATTCACCCTCAACGGACACCCTGGTCGGATACAACCCAAGAGAACCATGATGCAAAAACTGTGTTCAAGTCATAAAGTAGCTGTAGTAGTTTCCACGTTTTCGTTCCTCGTACTATTTGCACTCTTCATAACCCTCGTCTTCATGAAGAGTAAGTTTCCCGTACCATAGCTTTTACTATTACCATCACCAAGTTGAGGTCATGATTTTATCCGATTTCGTCTGATGTTGCAGGAAGGGGAATGATGGAACCTATGCGATAGCATCAATGAACGCCGTCTTCGCTGCACTGATTCTGTTTAACCATGAGCGGTTCAAATACCTCTTCTTCGCTTGCTGCTTCATACATTAAAGGGATAGCTAGGATAGTCAATAGAAGCTAAACCTTCAGGAAGTATACTTTATGAGCTTTTCTTATGTTGTAAGTATTAAGAATAAACATTTCACATACCTCTATCTCGGATAGAGTCTGGGTCCATTTGTAATTCGACAGGTCCGCACCATTACCAGCATTGGGCTTCATTTTACCTACAAGGAGTAAAACATTAATTTGTTAATTGATTCATGTTTTTAACAAACTGAAGAACGTAGAAACTAATGCATTACCTTTGTCAGCTTCATCTTCCTCTTCTTCAGTTTCCATCTTTTCAGAACCATCACCGCTACCACCAGCGGTGGCATTTGAACTCTCAGCCTTGTCAGATTCCTTTTCCTTCTTCTTTGACTCCAATTCCTTCTCAAGCCTTTCCGCCTCTTCTTCAGTCAATTCCTGTACAGATGACGGTTCTTCTACCTTCCGGTTCGCCATCGCAGCCTCTTCAGCCTTTGCCTTAGCTTCACGTTCCTTCTTTTTCCGGTTTGCTTCTTCAAGTTCCTTCTTCTTCCTTTGTTCAGCAGCGATTGCTTCGGCACCATGTTTCTCGAACTTGTCCAACACGAGCTGAAAAACATAATTACAACTTCCGTCAATAAAGTAAACCTTGATTTAGCTTAAAACTTTGAAATTACAGCAATTTATAGTGATTTTACCTTCTTTGCATCACCGGTAGAAGCACCAGTATAGAAATCCGTTTTTCTAGCTAGAAAACTGAACAAAGTGTCCAGTAAATCTTGAACTCCGCCTTCATGTTGTTGAGCCAAGGCCATCAAGACTCCATCGAATTGCTCTGGATCTCTGGAACTCATTTTACCAGTTTTCGAGGTAGCAACTTTTTAACACCAAAAGAACTAAATTTCAAGGCAGCGGAACTTGTTCACATAAATTACGATTGAAATTACAAATTATAGGCTCAGTTTCAATGAAAAAAGGTTTGATAAACACCGTTTTTCTTATTTTTCAAGCACCGGTTTTCCGTGACGGAGCAAGTTTCATGTTTTCACAAGCACATTGAAGTTTGAATTTTTCCCGCGTACAAGCAGTGTGTAGAATTGTATGCATTAATATACGTGACGCATCGAGTTTAGAAGAGTCATAGAGTTTCGTACAACGGTAATAACGTTTCTAGATTCAAACGGGAGGACATCTGAAGCATGAAGGAAGAAACTCCCATGTAGAACTTCGATTGGTCTGATGTCAAGTCCCCAATAAAAATACACGTGAGTTGGTGGTGGTGGAACATTGGAACAGCTGCAGCATTGCAGTTATCTGATACTTTTTGTCAGTGTTTGCACCACAAAAACCATAACAATCGTCTGTTAATGATTTTGTGGTGCTTGTTACCATGGTTACCAAATTAAAAACATAGGGCGTTTGTACAGAGTTGTAACCGGTTTGTCCGCTTCGGAACTCAGAAGATCGGGTATCCTGAAAATTTTTGTTACGAAACAAGAACCGAAAATGGAGGACAATAACGGCAATAGGACAGGTAAATAGACGAAATGCAAACAATATTTGTTTCACGGCAAACTTGCTGAAACTTGAACGACAATTTTGTATCCGACAGGTTCCAACTCGTCCGGATCAGGATCCACATCCCGTTCAGATTCCGCCTCCGGTCATTCAACAATACTTCGGATCTCTACACCCTTGAGTCGGCGAAGCACCTGTTCATCCCTCGAAGACGGCTCTGCATCCAGCTACAAAACTGAAGGCGACGCCTACTACAAGATTGTAGAAACTTTGAAGAAAATCGAAGACGAAGAAAAAGCAGATTTGAAAATCGCTATTGATCAGAGACCTTGTTCAAGACACGCAACATTCTCACCTCAGCCGTCGTCACCACAACCCTTGTCACCAAACCCCAACAATTTCAAGTTTACAAAGACAATCAACAACTCTGTGCCATCATCCAACATGGTCCTGTGTTCATCAATGACTTTTGAATGTACCACTCATCCAACCACTTCGTCTTCAACAAGCTCTACACCAAGGCTGCCTAAAATCAACAACACAGGATACAGCGCCCCGCCATCCAGTAGATCTGTACTCCAAGGATACTTTTCCACTTCGACACCTTCGATACCTTTGGGAAGTCAAGGTCAAGGTGATACGGGGATTTGCGATATTTCCGACCCCTTCAGGTCACAACCGATCAGTGCCAGGTCATACTCTGATGATCCTCTGAAGCACGTTGTTATGGATGGGAGGTCTTCGTCGTCCTTGGGTTATGTTGGATCGAAATCTGCGTGGGATCCACCGCCTAATACTGATAAAGCCAGGTAAGAATTCATCAAACTAAAGATAGTGCCAAGTACACGTATCTGTGAGAAAGTAACTGGGATTTTGATTGTTTCCAGAGACATTTTCTCCTTCCTGGACGAAGTTGAAAAAGTAGACAGAGAAAACTTGTTCCATTTGAAGCTACTGAAAACGAATCCACCCAAGAGCTCACAAGAAAGTGGGGCTCCTGGTTCCAGCAAGTCCAGAACTAGTGCTACTTCAGGTCCAGGCTATGGGTATGGCGAACATCAAAAGTTTGAAAATTCAGGCAGTTGATGCTTTATAACCTTTACGAATCTTATAGGTTGGATGGGCTATTAACGAAAGCTCCATCAGACCTTGCTCAAGAAGTATTTTTGCTAGAACGAAAACTAGACGAGTACAAGCATCAGATTAGCGTCTTAGAGGAGACGATCGCGAATCAAAGAGAGCTTAACCTTCGTCATATCAAGTAAGTTTTTAGCTCTATTGTTCATATCACAGCTTTTATAGCATGTATGTCATAGACGGCATTTACCTTTGATTCCAGGCAATCTGAACGAGACCTCAAGAAACGCCTACGCCTTCAACAAGAAGAGTTCGACCTCGCTCTCACTCGCCACCAAGCCTTCGTAGACCAAGTAATTTCCGAAAAGCGACTCCTTCAAGAAAGGTGTGAAAAGCTTCTCCGAGACTTCAAAGACTCTGAACAACGTCATCAAGATGTCATCAAGTCCATTCAAGACAAACACCTCGATGAACTAAAGCGCATCCGCCGCATGCACGATTCCTCTGAAAAGGCTAAAAAGGCTCAATGGCTCGGCGCTAAAAGCCAAGAGATCCGTGAAACTACCATCAAAGGCCTGGAACCACAACTCCAACGAGTCATTAAGAGGCATCAATCGGAAATGGCTGAAATGCGAGCCTGGCATGAAAACGAGCTCCAGGATCTCGAAGATAGATGTTCTAGAAAATTCGCTCAACAAGCCAAAGAAATCAAGGAACAAACGGTCCAAGAGATGGAGTCGGATTTCTCAAAAGAGCGTGAAAACCTCAAACGCCGCCATCAAACAGAACTTGCCAACCTGCGTTCAGATTTTGACACTCAGAAGAACCAATATCTGCAACAATTGCACACTCTAGAACAACGCAACATTGCGGAACAACTCCGGTCGCAAGAATCTGTACGAGACCAACTGAAGACAGCGGAATCCAAACATCGCTTAGATATTGACACTATGAAACAAGAATACGAAAATAAATTGCTCAATCTACAAAATCAACACATTTCAGAGCTGGCGAATCTAAAAGCCTCACACGACGCCGAGCTAGAATCTCAAGCTTCGACATATAACCAAAGGCTAGAATCGGCTCTCAAGGAGAAAGAAACGGCACTGTCAAAGAGGCATTCAGAAGAAAAATCCCAAATATGCGATGATTGGGAACGTAAACTCAAGCAAGAATTACAGAAGCAGGGGACGGAGCTTGAAGCTGAATATGAAGCGAAGTTGAAGCGACAGCAAGATAAATGGGTCCAGGAACTGGAAGGGATGGAAAAGACTGAACAAGATTTGAAGAACAAATTATCATTGCTCAAAGGCCAATTAATGAGCAAAGAAGACGAAATCTTTTCCCTGAAAGCCCTGGTTAGTGGCAAGGACAAGCATATTGCGGATCTCGCCGAAGGAAATTCGCAAATGCAGCAAGAACGTGCCATCCTTACTGCAGTCATCCGAAAAGAGTTTGAATCTCAAATTGAAAGCCTCGAGGAAAATTGCCTTCAAGTAAAATCGACAATTCTTGAGATTAAAACCAAACACCGCATTCAAGAAGAGCAACATCTACTCGCAATGGAGAAACTTAAAGGAGAAAAAGACGCAGAGCTTCAGGCTTTGGGCCAAAGAGTCGTTCAGGCTATGACTCGCAAAGACGAAACTATTGCTGAACTTCAGTGTCAACTTGAAAACGCTTCGTGTAGAATTCAACACTTGGAAGATCTCCTAGAACAACAGAGAAGAGAATTTGTGAGGAATATGCCGGCTCCAGGGAAAGCATCCAGCAACAAAACTACTTCAAAGCACAAATAGACAATTTTCTCTAGGAATATTGTCCCTAGCCAAGTTCTAGAAGAAACTGATCGATTCTGCAATTACTTGAACACGTTTATCAAACCTGCACTTCCGCCGTCACAAGTTCCGTTTCTGCTTTGAAAACATACGGGAGATGATGGATGCCAGCTTTTCTTGATTGTCTCCCTAAATTATTCTCGCCTCAGATTCTAACTTCGCCATAAGCAAGCCTTCGTAATTGGGTCACGTTCCAGCGGCATCTCGAATCGAGATTCTTCATCACCCACATCCATCAAGGCAATTAATCATTGCTTCTGAATACCTTTTTGTTGTAAACAAAAGAATGGGCAGGACCGCCAGGCAATTCTACTGATTTTCCGGGACTTTGGGTTGCATTCGTACGATGCTGGACTGAAGAACCAGAGAGGCGGCTGTGGGCTTTGGCTAAAATTCAGTTCTGTAGTCTAATGAATTGCTGGACTCTAGTCATTAGCTGAATATTGTTTGCGAATGGTATTGGTCGGATGAACTAAAATATCTATGCCGGTCTTTTGTAAACGTTGATTTTCGTCGTTTATTCAATTCGGAAAGATCTTTGTATCAATTTGAGATTGGAAAAATCAAGGAGCGAGTTTTCCCCCTGTTTCAAACGGCAACCCCCAAAAATCTCTTTGCAATAGCCCCTGAAGTTTCCCCTTATGAAATCGCCCCCGGCCACATGCTGGCTACGACGGGGGACCAGCGAATTGAGGTGATGTCCAGTAACGTCCAACGACTTTCCAGTTTTAACTGGTGTGTTGCTATGCCAAAGTGGACAAGAGAACCAGAGCTTGTCATTTATGAACAAGAGCTTGAGCTGTCAATACGTTCCAAATTTGGCTGAAGTCCATATAGCGTTATTATCATTTTAACGTGACTTAAGTCTCCAGATTTTCGAAGCACTATTTTGAAGTACAACTGTTCTCCATCTGAATCGGACCAGAGGCTCTTACAACGATAGCTTCATATTGAAATCTAAAGTAAGTTGAAATCTTGGTATTTTCTTTCAACTATTGTAGAATAGTGGAGACTGGTCTAACGCTAATTTTTGAACTTTATTCCAGATTGGACTTGAATCATTCGTCATTCACCATGGCTTCTCAAAAACCATCGAAATACCAAAACGGACTCGCCCAGCAAGCCAACTACAACGACTTCATTCAAAAGCCCGAAGACGTTGTTGGAATGACTAAAGAAGATTTCGAAAAGAACAAGATGCTCTTCTCTTCAGAATTCTTGCTGGGTTTGGAGCATGGGCCTACAACTCCAACTCCAAAATGGATCGTTTCCAAGTCTCCGGAAGACGAAACGACCTTCCGTCCTCGTAAGTGCCTATGGTTTTAGGCAAACATTATCTACTTGGGGTGTTAATGGATGTTGTGCTAATTTGAGTATGTTTTCCATTACTTACAGCACCGGTGAAACGTCGTATTGACAAAGTCCCTAGAGAGTCCTTGGGGAAAAAGGAGACTTTCTGCCTGCCACCAAAAAGAGTTTTGTTTGTACCTAAGCCAAAGCCTGTCCCTGCTACTGAAGTCTCTGATACCGTCGCCGCTACCACCGATGATGCCACTTCGACCGAAGTCAAGCCTGCTGTTGCTGAGAAGAGGGTGGTCGAAATCACCAACTTGGCCAAACTAGCACCACGAACCTATGCTGACTTCTTACGTCGAGCTGGACTGAAACCAAAGGAAACTGTAGATTCCAGCAACCAAAACCAAGGTGGAACAAGCCTCAGCCATGTCAAAGTGCCTTGGCAATCACTGTCTTATTACCGATCTTTTGAACTTCGTGGAATCTACTTTTACGCTGATGCTGAAGACTCTGTGGATCTGACAACGCCCAAGTTGGAGCCTTGGGATGTTGACCCTGAATGGTACTTGAAGTCGTCCGAATTCATGGTGATTGAGCCAGTTAAACTGGGGAATCAACATGTACAGGAGGAACATGTTACCAATGCGTTGTTGATGTACTCGAGCCGTCGAGGTATCAGTTCCAAGGATCGAACCTACTATAAGCGTCATGGTAAGTTTTGATATTCGTCCAGCTACTTCATAACGGTTTTCCGCGCTGAGTGAGTGGGATTAAAGCATGTGCTTTTTGTTTTGGCAGGAACTGCAGGACCGATGAAGTTCCGACCGTTCGAAGACCCAGGCAGGGATCGCAAACAAAACAACAAGTACCCACCGTCGTACTATCGTGGATGCCTCGCCAAATACTTGGAAGCCAGGGCCTCACAGCAGTTACCAATCAAGATTTACAAGTTGTAAAAGGAATAGGAGTGAACCTGTAGTTATTACAGTGCTTTAAACATACCGTCAAAATCAGGTCAGGACAGGACAGGATCAGATGTCACTTCTGTTCAACAGAGCTAAATTGTCAGACTGCTGATGTTTTCAAAGTTTTGCAAAGGTTTGTTCAGATGTAATTAGTAATTGTACATGACTTTCAAGTGAGACTTGACGTTGTTCGGTTTCAGTGTTCTGAAATTTTTCCCACCACGATACTGTTCAAGTAAATGTTGATTAGCTTATAGTCTGAAGTCTCGAATCTAGAAGATACTATAGATGTCGCTCACTTTCCTTTCAATGGAGTCTAATTGTTACGTATATACATGTATCAATCTTGTTGATCAAGACGTGGTTTTATTCGAGCAGATTGCAGCGAAACAAGTTTCAAAGTGCATTGTAATAAGGTTGTCTTTTGAAATATGTAATGATCTAGAATAAAAGATATTTTTCAAATACTACAAATTCTACAAAACAGACTACTCAAGTTTATCGATCTGTATTAGGAATAGGACTAGGACTAGGACATTGAATACCGTGTTTACTTGACTAGCTCTTCATCCCTGGCTATAGGACAGGGTTGTTACTATCGACATTCTACAAAGGCATAATCTGCACTACTTGTACAACTAGTAAGCTCCAATACTTCCAGCGCTTCTATTAGAAAACGGCAGACTAGACTTGCTTCCCTTGTTGCTATTCCCCGTGCTAGACAAGGAAGACTTTTTCCGAACAGGCTTGACATTGCCACTACAGGCTAGGGCAAAATGCAGCTCCTTCATCAGTTCACGGCCGTAGGTTTCCTAGAAAAAACGTTTGTAACAATATCATTAACCATACTCTTACTCTCAAACCACTTCTTATCTCCTAAGCAAAACACTAGTCTTACCCCGTCATTCAGCGCCAATTCCTTGGATTTCCAAAAGAATTCAGTGCAGGCCAGCAAGATAGCAATGAGGCAACCTCCTATCAGTACAACAAACACACCACCGACGTTGGCCAATTTCAAAGGCTTTACAGAATCAGTGTCTCCGACCTACTCAATCAAACAAGAGTTAATGATCACCACCAACTATTCATTCCAGACTCGATCATCTGGGACTAATTTTCTCGATTGAATCTAGCCAATTCTTCTTCTTACCGGGCAAACATTCTCCTTCCGTTCTTCCTTCCACCATTTCTTCTTAAGCTCGCCCAGCTTTCCCGATTCTTGCATGTTCAAAATAGCGCTACTAAACGCTTGCCGGTATTTGGATCCTGTTTAAACAACAAGCAAGCAGCTATTAATCAAGTACACTTAGATTGATTCCTTTCTTAACGGTATCCGACACTAACCCTTCTTCAAAGCGATTCCGTATCCTTTGCTATCCAGTAGGCCTCCGACCTGATCCAGTTTACATTTCCGTTCGATATTGTACTCAATACCAATCGATTCCATAAAGAATGCATATCCGCCGTTTTCGTCAAGAACACGCTGAATTCCTTCCTTGTTGCTACCCATGTAGACTTTGTACTTTGGATCCATTTTCTCCATATTTTCCAGGATTTTGTCCCGGATAGGGAACGGAGAGTTCTGCAAAGCGTTTTTCAATCATTTAGACAGAGCCATATATACGATGGGCTAGTTTTGTAAAGATCGAGTTACCTTGAAGAAATTATGAGTACTTCCACCCTTGACACACCCGTATCTGACTTTGCTCTGCTTAGGCAAATCTTCCAGAGACTGGATACTGTTATCCAAGTCTTCGACGATAAGGAACGTAGCCAAATTAGCAGTGTACGAAGATACCATGATCAACGTGAAGAACCACCAGATGCCTGCAATCATGCGGGTAGAGACAGCTCTGAAATACCACAAACATCCATTTGTTTACACTACAACCAATGGTACATGATTCAAGTGCTATTCACGGTTTGCTTACTTTGGGGCAATATCCGAACCTTGCTGCATAATAGATCCGATGGTGAACCAAAAGCTGTTCATCAACGTAAACTGATTGATCAGCTGTTCCGGCTCTTCAATACAAGGGTACGGGTTATCCCATTCGAAAGGTGTGATTCTGCAACAAAACATGGGAATCATTCAATGTTATTTGTCCTTGATCTGAGTGATTACACAAATTCCACCCACTGACCTCGCCAAGATGAACAAAATCAAGGAAACTCCGAAGAAAGCAAACGCCATGTAGTACCATACGTCAAGTCCAAACGGATGCATGAAGGAAAATAAACTTGGTGGTTTTACAGATGGTTTAACATAGAGGATTGAAATGCCCAGGTTCATAAATGGCATGGTGAAATCCACCATTTCTTGTCGTTGTTTGTTGATGGTTAGATCTGCCACTGCGATGTTGGCCGTCTGTTGGTGAAACAAAAACCATTCGATATTCGTATAATCATTATAGGAAAAGTTGTAAATAATGCCGACTCTACTCCTTTCTTCCAACTTTGGTAACCGAAGCAAAGTACCATTCAACCAACTTGTACGCTCAAGCGTGGGATTGGGTGCTTTTATTGTCCTCAACTACACATCAACCAAAGTTTCAAATTTCCTACTCCTTTGTTCCATACCTTTACACAGGTATTTTGTCACCAGATATCTGCCTCTCCAGAGTCAATATTAAAAACAGTAGTATTCGGTTTCTTTTCGAGATAGAGGCAGTCTCTTTGAAATAGACTCTAGCTTTACCTGTCTACGTTCAACAACACAAGGGTTTTCCATCTTCTTCGAATTTCTCCTAATCTCTTCTCTATTTCTACTGCATTCATTCCATCCTATCTGTCGTCTTCTCGCTCTTTTCATTCGGAATCGATTCGCCGATAATCTTCGCATTGTTCCCATTGCATGATGTTCATTTGCCCTTTTTCCATCAGCCTAATGCTTTATGTATCTACAAAAAAGATTCATATAGCTTACACCGTCCACAACTTCTCTGATCATCCCAGGATATGTGCCGTCATTAACAGGCTTGATTGTAAAGTTGAAATGAAGCTTGTCCTTCAAATGGTTTAGAAGGTCCACCACAAACCCTTCGTATCTAGCATTTCCCGTCAGTGGTTCTTCGGATCTTGTGAACATGGTCATCGGCTCAGACTATAAAAATGCCAACATTTAGAACACACCTTTCATATATGAGTAGAATATTCAAGTTTTTACCATAATCGTAGTCACAACCAGGTCCTTGTTCCTCAAATCAACCAGGTTATCATCATCCGGAGGCGGCTCCGTTGGCTCAGGCTCCCAAGAAAACTTGTCCGCGAATTTCGATCCCCACATCCCAACCTTGGCTAATCCCTGCAAAACCAATATCCTCGAGTTATGATTCCGGTCACAAAAACTTGCAACGTTTTCCCAAAGGCTTTAGGTTTGATGAAGTCATTTGTCACTTAAAAATCTGTAGTCTGACAGCATAGACATAATCTGCTCAAATTCCATCAAGCCTTATCCCATCTCTTGGTTCAGGCGTTATTCAGTCACATGCGGAGCTTGCCATAAATTAATCAAAAGACAGAACGAGTTAATCGAACGAAAAAGCAGAGCTTATAGCACAAACTTGTTCTTTCAGCAGGAGCACGTTCAAGTTGACATCAGTGCGAAAACCAGTCGTGTTGAACTGCACGCCTCCGGTCAGACCTTGCATTTGAACCTGGAATCAAAGAATATAATTTATGACTTTATCTATTTGTCCCCCGCTGGGCCTCTGTACATATCCACCGAAAATTCTGATTTGATACCATTTTCATGTAGTTGATCACAGAATATCCATGTTGCCATGTATCAGCTTTCTCACAGTTCAAAGACCGAGTTTCAATCCTTTGGGCTGGAGAGTCCAGTAGATGAGTCAGAGCTCGGCCAAGCAGATTTACAGCATCGTAGATCAGGGCTAGATCCGTCTGAAACGACAGAAAAGTTTCAAACTTTACATTCATGAGTATCATGAGCGGCGCCACAAATATCGCTAAAAGTCCAGCAAGCACTTACCGTGATTGGAGTGAGACCATCACTACGCTCCGACTGTCCTCCAAAATACGATGGTCCAAAAGTTCCTGACCTGCTCAAGCTTTGATTCCTTCTGAATGCCGAAGAACTTCCCAAATTGGCTCTTTCAGCACCAACACTAAAAACTTCTGGATCTTCAGGGTCAACTGCACTAAAGGCGATCAATTTTACATCGGCAAACTTGTAGTCCTCCAAATCAACCGTGTGCAAGTCGAGTGTTGTCAACAGGAAACTGAATTTGTATGTCAACAATCCCACTTGTTGCGCTTGTTTCAAGACTTCGGGGAGACGGGAGACGTGGCAGTCCAAGATGATATTTTCGATGCCGGTTTCACGAAGGATTTTACGGAATAAAGGCCTGAAAATGGGAACAGATTTTAAAACCTATTTATAATACCTGATCCCTTTGAAATTAATTTTCCAACTCACCTGAAGTCACTTCCAGGTGGTAACTGCTGTACCAACGCTTTGCGGTCCTTCCAAATTACAGTCGCTTTCAACAAATCTTGAAGAATGTACAAACCTTTGTCATTTTCGTAAATAATTGCATATGTTTTCCATTCCATCTCCTCTACCATGTCATTGATTGCCTTGAAGAGAAAACAAAGAAAACCATTGAGCAATTTTCTTGTGAGATTCAAAATTCGCGCGCTTCCCTTTGTTTACATTTTTTGCACACATACCCTGCTGAGCGTACTGGGATGCGGGAACAAATTCATCAAATAATTTTCTTTTCGAAGTTGAAAATCCCATTTAGTTTCAATGTGTGGAATTTCAAAAGCGTCGCAGATTGACTGGACATGACTGGAAGTCCCAAGGGTTTGAGGTCCGATTATTGCGACGATGCCTTCTTTCAGCATGCCGCATACTAAAAGTGTTGAAAGGTCAATTAGATTTGTATAGTTCCATTCGATTTCAAGGCTCTTTAGACTGAAGGTTTCAATACCTTTCTGCGTAGCTGCGTACGAATTTTCAGGCTCCACATTCTGAACCAACGCTTTGAACTCGAACCTCGCCCCACCAGTCAACCTGGCCTGTTTGTTGTACCGTTCAACTGCATGTTTGAACGCCGATTCTTCGCCCGACCCCAGGCCGTCGAACAAGCCGCCTGTAAGTTATACAACATCATTTTTTGGCAATTTCTTCTTTTTCTCATACATTTAACTTAATGTGTGTTTCACGACCAGGTCATCTTTTATTGCAGATCTTTTGACGTAAAAACCAAGTCCAGCAACAAACATTCAAAGGCAATTTAGATTATGTATTCCCATACCGATTTTAATAACTTCTGGCACCCCGCCCAATCCGCCACCACCAACTGAACTGCTTCTGTACTGCCCATCCGACGTGCCCAACAAGAAACACAAAGAAGAAAAACAAAGCCAAATGGCAAACAACGACATCAACTTTGCCATTTTCCCACTGTGCGAATTTCACTTTCAGTCAGCTATCTCTGTAAATCGGAACAGTCAAAGACCATTCCGGCTTGAAGGTTATTCCACCATTTTCTTCCAGTACCAAAAAAGTTTTAATTACTACAACATTTGATTTAGTTGACTGCGGTTTGTATGTTTCAGATTTCCAAAGGCTTTTGAACCACCACAACACAAAGAAATGGCTTTTGATTCTACCCGTTTCAAGCGTCAACTACCGAGATTCTGCCATGAACGTAATGTAAAAGCGTTTCTTCTTCTTCTTCTTTTCTCTAAATATATTGTACAAAATGTCTAAATTTAGATTGTCCTCTGCCATCGGATAAATCCCACATGCTACGCTCTTGTAACTGAGACTCATCGCCGAAAAGCCGCCGAACTTGGAAGCATTCAACGACGGAAGCTATAGAATCGTTCGTTATAGAAAAGACAGCACAAGCTTTCAGTGCTTCGAAGATGAACTCGATGCGACGCTTCGGTAATGCTGAAAAACGCGTTTGAATTCGCAACATCCATAATAATGATCATTGCAAGCCTATGCATAATACACATAAATCTCTCTTGTTTTAATGATTGTAGATACCTGCTCGGCTTTTTTGGGGATGCGGGTGCCGCCGCCGTCGTCTGTATGTACCGATTCGGCAAAATCCGGCAGTATTTGCTGTATTATTCACTTTCTGTATATTCTTCCTTTCCTTGATTTTTGCTAAAACTGCAAAAGAAACCAGCTTTGGCCATTTATCCAGCCCACAAACTCCCAAAAATGGATTCACAAATTGCAGCGGTCATAAATTACAAATCGATGAGGTAACCAAAATTCATTTAATTGCCAACCTGAGATTCAGATTCAACTGATCAATAACCTCTGCCCAAAATTCATTTCAGTTTCGCCAGTCCACATGTATCCAGAACGCAATTTATTCCCTTTGAAAAGCGACAACGAAAAGCCAGGCGGGGGTTGATGGAACAATTAAAAGCGGATTTCCACACACCCATTCCACATTATGAAGAATAACTTTTAAACTCGCGGCATTTTTTACCTAATGTAATCTTAATGGCCGTCGGACGTCCTCCAGTTCACTTCACAACAGCCACCCCGTCAACAAACCAGCCGAAAAATTCGCACATAAAGAAACAATGTTCTCGGACCATCATATTTTTTTGCTCCAACAACTCAACTTTTGCTCTTCTTCTTCTTCTTCTCCGCTTAATCTTGTTCATCTTGTATTCCGCCGACAGGTCCAAATGTTCTTCTTCATTTATAAATGCACTTTCATCTTCAGCTTCAGAGGTCAGTTTCGCAAAGGCTTTGGGCGAAACACCACCGCAACCAGAAACCTGTTTCGTTTCCGCCCTCTCGGTTTCACAACTTTTCCAGCCGAGAACGCTCAACTGTGAGTTGAGCCACTTGAACTTCAGCAGAAATGGCGTTTACCATTGTGAACTTGGTTGTAGCTCTGCAATTTCTGTATTTGACCAGTGCCGAACTCCATACAACAGTGCCGAATACAACCGTTTCAGAGTTTGTCACCGAAGACGCGACGCCCTTCATTTTGAACAAGCCTCAGAATTCGGATATCATCGTCGGCGAGGATGTCAAGCCCGGGTCAAATCTGCTGTTGACGTGCACTGCCGAGTATCCTGTTCAATGGGTTTATACGGGAGACGGGGTAAGCAATTCCACTTTGTCACAAGCAGTTCTGAATCTAAATTATATGACATCATTCGCTTTTCAAGACTAAACGGCATCAAAAACATACATAATTTCGCCACTTTTGTCTTTCCAGCGTCCATCATTGTCCACAAACACGAGCGTCAAATTTGCCGCCCACTCGGCCTCCTCCGACCTCAAAACCTCCGAACTGGACTTCAAAGCCTATGCTCTCATCTCGTCTCCGCGGGAGAAAAACACTGGCAATTATACATGCAGAAGTCTGCAGGATCCCCGCGTCGCCGTCTCGTATTTCATCTACGTTCCAGGTACTACAAAAATACACATATTTTTCGCATGGTTTCTCATTACAGTGTAATGGAATCTCTCTTTCGGTCTTGCCGTTTCAGGACAAAATATTTTTACGTCCCCTGGCGGCCAAGTTCTGCAGTATTCAAGGAAAGAGCCTTCGTTGAGGATCCCTTGCAGTGTCTCGCACCCTCGTGCGCTTGTAGGACTTCAAAAATCTGTGAACGTAAGAAACCCGTAAAAAATGCCCGTTTTTATCTGATTTTGACCGCCAAATTCAAAAACTCAACAGGGTCTTCTCAACTGCCCCCTAAATGAATCAATTTCCTATGACCCTAAAACGGGCTTCCATCTTCGAACCTCTGACTTCCCATCGCCAGCGGGTAAATACGTCTGTACCGCTGCTTACAACGGCACCGTTCGCTACATCGAGTTCAATTTGACGACTACCGGAGACGATGAATACATTCCATATCCAGTTCAGGAAGCACCGGGTATTCCAGCATCCGCTGACCACGATCATTGCGAGAAAAACGTGGACTGCGCATCGGACCATGCTTGCGACCAGGTTGCGAAGCGCTGCGTGGACCCTTGCGCAGAGGACCTTTGCGGGCCCAGTGGAGGGACCTGTAGGGTTGACGACCACGTTCCTAGTTGCGGAGTTACGGAAACACAGCAAAACACCACTGGTGGAACTTTGCCGAGCTCGTGCGCAGGGAACCCCTGCGGGCCCTTGGGGGTCTGTCGAGCTGGTTTCGGAGGGGCCATTCACTGCTATTGCAAGACTGGGTTTGTGGGCACTTATCCTAGTTGTACGAGGCAGCAATGCAAGGAGAGTCGCCAGTGTCCCAACGAGTACCGTTGCGTTTCCGGCTACTGTCATTATGTCTGTGAAGAGGGCGTTTGCGGCAAGAATGCGAGCTGTAGAGTAGTGAACCAGAACCCGGTTTGCTATTGCAGCGCTGGAATGGTTGGAGACCCGTTTGAAGAGTGTCGGAATTCAGGGACCAGTTTCATCAAGGCTGTTAGCGCTGCTGCGGCAGGGGCTGTTGGTGGGCGGAGTAAATGCGACTCAATCAGCTGCGGCCTTAATGCTGAATGCTTGATGGGCGCTGATGGAAGAGCGGGTTGCAGGTGCAAACCAGGGTACCAAGGAGACTCCTATACGGCGTGCTACAAGGAAGAACAGCATACTGCTGCGGGGACCTCGTGCGCCATGAGCCCCTGTGGACCCAATACTGTTTGCAAGGATGTCCAAAATGGCTCTGCTACTTGCACGTGTACCCCTGGAATGGCGGGAAATCCGTATATTGGATGCAGACCCCGGGGGTGCTCTAGGCATGATGACTGTAACAAGAACATGATGTGTATCAACGGCAAGTGTGGGGACCCCTGCGCAGGGCCCCATCATGTCTGCGGAGCGAACGCCATCTGTAGGACTGGGCAGCATAACTATCGGTGTAGTTGTGCTCCAGGGTTCTCTGGAGACCCCACTCGGCAGTGTTACCCCAATGGTAAGCACCTAAGCTAAAGCTTTTTTGGGGGCCCTCCGGGCCCCCAACCCCTTTTTAGATTTTAATACAGGTGTTGTTTCAGACGAGCCTATTGACGAAGCCAACAACCCATGCAACCCCAGCCCCTGCGGGAAGAACGCCGAGTGCCAACCCCATAGGGGCAGGGCCCTGTGTCGATGCCCCCATCCAACCTTCGGGGACCCTCTGGTCGCTTGTCATCTCAAGTGTTCCAAAACATCCGAGTGCCCCAACGACCAAGTATGCTACTCCGGCAACAGGACTTGTGCCAACCCCTGCTTGATTTATGACGCAGGTTGTGGTCCCGGGGCCGAATGCGTTGTTCGCAACCATCTCCCCAACTGCCAATGCCCCCAGGGTACCCGCGGGGACCCTTATACACGCTGCGCAGGCAAGGCTCATGAAGGTAAGTGCTCTTATTCTTCCAAATGCCTCTATACCCCCAGACCCCTAATGAATACCCTTTCTTTATTCCAGAACCAGCGGTACCCTGCTACCCCCTACCCTGTGGAGACAACGCAGTCTGCGTCATCCCCCAATCAACCCCCAGCAACTCCTCCCCATCCGCCCGCCAACAAGGCGTCTGCTCCTGCATCCAAGGCTACGTCGGCGACCCCTACGCCGGCTGTCAAATGGGCGACAAATGTTCCACAGACTCTGACTGCTCTCTCTCCAAAGGCTGCGTCAACGGACGCTGTTTGAACCCCTGCAAATTCCAAGGCGTCTGCGGCATCAACCAAGACTGCTTCGTCCGTAACCATAAACCAACCTGCGCTTGCCGAACCGGCTACCCTGTCAGCAAGAACGGTAACTGCTACCCCGCCCAACCCAAGCTACCATCCGAAGACCATCCTCAGCAATACCCAACCCAGCGCCCAGTACACAACACACCCTCAATGCCCACTCACCGACCTCCATCAAGGCCCTCAACAGGGCACCAATCAGGCTCCGGCGGCAGCTCCTGCTCCGTCTGTGGCCCCTACAGCGAATGCCAAGTCAGCCAAGGCGTTGTCGCCTGCTCCTGCAGAGCTGGAATGATTGGGCGCCCGCCCAACTGTCGTCCAGAATGTCAGTACGACGGCGACTGTGCCTTCAACAAAGCCTGCATCCAGTACAAATGCCAAGACCCTTGCATCGGAGCTTGTGGCGTCAGAGCCCTCTGTCGGGTCCGACAGCGGACTCCAGTTTGCTCCTGCCCCAAAGGCTACTACGGAAGTCCTTTGTATGAGTGCAAGTACGGCGGCGGTTTCAGAACCAATGTAGATGACGCTTCGGTCACTTCGGCGGCAGCCGAAGTGACTCCCGAAGACTCGCTTCTTCAAGATGATTTCAACACTGATTTCGGCTCCAGCGCTGACACTTCCTCATTCTTCAACTTGTACAACAGCCAACCTCAGTTTCTACAGCTTTCAGCTGCAGCGCCCCCTGCTGAACAGTATCAATACCAACACCACCAGCTTCCAACCTTCATTTTACCATTTTCAACGTTTAATCACACAGGAGGATTTACTTTTCTGTAAATACTTCTTTGTTAACTTGCCAAAATGGCTGTAACTTAGCAGAAACTGATTCATTAAACTCACATGTTCTCAAGCTCACATTATTGTTCTTTTTCTCCTGGAGAAATCCAGCAGAAATTGGCAAAACTTTTATAATCTCGTCTATAACAGGGAGTTTAGCCCGTAACTTTCTCCAGCCGAAAATACAGAAATCTACGTTGAACCCTTCCCAACTTTCCCCAAAATAATCTCCACTTTCCCGCACTTTTTCCATAGGCTTTTTTTGTGGACACCGAGCCGGGAATTTAATATCGCTTTCGTCCACAATCTGCAGATTTTGTGACACGCAATTAATAATTTTTCTAATGGACATTTTGCACTTTTCTTGAGTCAGTCAGTCCTGATTCATAAATCTAATGACAAGTAAATTCCCGGTAAAAAATGAGCCCTTTTTTCCAGACCAACTTGATTGTGTGAGCTCTTGTCATTGTTCTGTGTGTGTTAAGTACAGATGCTATTTCTTCATCATTTCTCAACTTGCCCATTCTTCTTCTCCAGTTCTCTCCAGGCCTATTGAACGCGGGAAACAATTTAAACTCTTGACACGCAACACATTGAGACGAGACCTTTCTCCAGGATTCTTCTCCAGAATTCCCTCTGATTCTCGCCAAAGTCTTGGCTTTCTCTCCCTAAGCCTTTTGTACAACACAGAAATACAATTACGTCCTCGCCGTCTTGACTTGATGTCTTCCTTCCGTTTTTCTTGTCGGGCTTTTGGGAAGAAGACACTTTTTCATCTGAAAATGCTGTAAAAATTCAATTTTCTAACTTGAACCAGGTCTTTCTTGATACAGTTTTACAGATGATAAACTTTTTTTATTCTCGCAACATTGAACAATAACAAAGCTGCTTCTAATCAACAGGAATATTTTTACGACTTGAATTTCAGAGTCGTCAACAACAAGCATATAGTAGGACGGACAAACTCAGAAATTGCAACTTGAAAATACAGCTAGACACACCACACCAACAACAACTTTGAACAAACATAAAAAGTCAATATGTCTGCCAGCCGACATGTAAGCGAAATTTGTTCCCCTCCATCACGGATACTTGCTATTATACACATATTATAGAATTTTGACAAGTATTTTTGACACATATGGGTTTTAGCACATGCAGAAACATGGAGAAATTTAGCCTACATACATATTACATTTACAGCATTTCCTCCCACAAAGCCACACAAATCTTGGTACATTCACATTCCCAAATCCGGTTCATATGGAATCTGTCTGTCATCTCGCCTCTGACACGCTTCCCACCTTTGCCCTTCTCTCCAAGAATCCTTTTGATCTTCTAACACTCTGCTATTTCAACTAACACTACAACGGTAAACATGTACGCTTTTAGCACCATTGAAAATTCTCTTTTGAAATGACATGTACACGAGGTTTAGCAAAACAACTCGGTACATGCAGGAATGCCTTTGATAAACTCGGTTGGAAAAACACTGGCGGTGTTGAGGAAGGAGCTACTGGGCTTGTTCAGGTGCTCAAGTCTGGCCAAGTCCGGTTTCTAGCAGCTGGTTTTAGAGCATCAAAGGACTTGTTGCATCGTTCAGGTTGTACATCTTGGTACACGAGGTCTTGCGCCCTCCTCCAGGAGCGGTGACGAGCGTGAGGCCAGCGGCCGAAGATCCGTTTTGTGGTCCCAGAACTGTTGTCAAGGTTGTCACTTCGCTCGTGCACGATTCCCGTTTTCGGTAGACTGGAGTTAGCTGTGTCGGTGTACAGAGTCTGGAGGGATGAGAAGAAAAGACACAATTACTGAGGGAACACGGGCTCAATTACACATATCATTACATCATCATCAGATTCTCCTTGAAGCCATATTTCCAACGACAACAACGCCCAACCTATATTTAGCTGAAAACTTTCCTCTCGTCGTCTCCTTCAAAAACCTAACATGGTATCATAATACCCGGCTGTGTCTGACTGAGTCTAGCGGTATGCACAAAAAACCTGACAAGTTCAAAGCTCGAGGCCTTTTATCTTCTCCTACATTATGAATTAGGCTGTGTATTATAGCCGTGGACGGGATTCTAGTCTTCAAGTTTCACAATTCTAAATTGAATCCACCAGGCTTGCTTGCTTGCGAAAACGGTTCTGCATAATAAATTATGTTTGCACGAATCCAAAAAGAGTGTCGATTCTTACGGGTTTCAATTTCATGTTTGTTTATGTTTTTAAACTGACCGCCACTGGCGATCTGATTGGTTAATGTTTGTTAA